>RJWH01001799.1:227889-311608 GCA_004363575.1 Solenodon paradoxus | reverse complement strand
TATAAAACAAATATGATTCTATGAAATGTTAATGAACATATTTGAGATGTTTTATGTATTTATGAACATTTTCTTCTCACCTACATATAATCTTTAGAGGCCTAAAAGAAATTTTTAGATGCCACAGTCTTAGCAACTAAGAAAAATCATGCTATATACTTGGAATATCTTCATCCACAGTTTAAATTTCTCTTGATCAATGTTCATTTTAACTGCATTTTAGTAACTTCATTCTAGACCATTTCTTTACAAAGATCAAATACCTACTCTACATCATTTTTCATAAAGAAATGTAAGTCTATAATATGTTTGGAGAAAATATTTCATCTACTAAGTTACTGTGAAAATTTAACACAGACCTGGTCCTTCTGTCAAGGTCTTTATAGCTCTTCTAACTTTTAAGTACATGTATACCTTTATTACTTGATTTGTTAGCTTTAATATCTATAAAGGAAAATAACCATATTCACTTTACTTTTTATCAACTTAACTGCTTTTCCTTGTAATTTTGTTAATTCTATGATTTCTAAATATTTCTGGACATATTAAATCCTCTGTGAGATAATATTCCCCACAAATGTTACAGGCTTAGCTCTACACTTTGCTAAGATAAATGCTCACCATCATATATTTTTCTATAGTTGTTCAGATAGCTCTTGATTAAAGGTTGTTTTCCAGTGTGTCTTCAAAAATGACTCATAGAACTATAGTCCATGACTACTTAATATTTCAAAACCTTTCTCTGTTATCTTTATACTTGTACATTATTGAGTCAGTCTAAAATTCTTGTCACATTTTATTTCTTTAATAAAGTTGTATGTTACTATAAAACCACTTAATTCAGGTATGATTGACATACCTGTGCAAACTTAATGTATATAACTTAATGAGTTTGGAACTAATTACATATCTGTGAAAGCATTGGTATTCAGTAAAAAGTTGATTTGTAAATTGCATATCTTCCACTCAATAAAAATGTAGTCTTAGTGTTACCTTCTAGCACAGGAGTTGTCCAAGTATGACCCTCAGGCTATATGCTGCTCCTATCTGTTTTTTTTTTTTTTTCCAGTGAAGTTTTATTAGAACATAGCCATGATCATTCACTTTCTTGTCTATGGTTCCTTTTATGCTACAAAGGCAGTGCTGAGTAGTTGTAACAGAAATTACTTGGCTTACATTTTATAAAGTATTCATCTTGCTCTGCACAGAAAAATTCTGCTAACCCCTGCTTTAGACCTAATTTTCTTTTGCCTTGTACTTATCTATTTTCTTTTTCTGCTTTTAATTATAGTCACTCTAAGAATCAGAAACTTGCATTTCTCATCTCTGTAATCCCTCAGTAGATATGATGTAGAAGCTTGGCATATAAACAAAACTTTTTTAGTCATAGACCTGATCCTGTTTTTGTAAGCAATCAATTCATTTTAGGAAGATGTTAGAAAATTAAATTTTTAAAGATTTATAGGTAAGGAGCAATGTTATGATGTTTTACTGTTGTCTTTAGTCATGTTGTTTTATATTCAGAAGTCTGTCATGTAATTTATTTATCTTCAATGTCTGTATTACTGTCCCTAAATTTTGTTAATATCTATTTTGGGGATGGTCACAGTCTATGACTTTTTGAGTCATTTGAAATTAACCCTAGTGGGGAAGGAATTTGAAGGAAGATGGTAGAATATAAAACAACTTTACTCACCCAACCACTACTTTCTCCTTTATTTTTTACTTCTATTTATGGGTGTTTTTTAAACTGTAAGCAGAAGCTACTGTGATTATATCCTGACTATATGTGCTGTTTTAAAAAAATAAAGGAAGTCTAGGAGTCTTCATTTTTGCATGGGTAAGCAGGAGTGGAACCAATAGTCAAGGTACTAAAAACATGTAATATTGATCACTTGGTATGATTTTGTTGAAAATGAATGTCTGTTATTTCCCCCAAAGTAATTGGTTTTTGATTCAAACACAACTACAGATGCTGTCAAATTATTCCCTACTTTTCTTTCGGTGTCAACATTGTTGGTTAATTTTAACATTTTTGTCTTAGTTTTCAAACTTTGCTTTTCTCAATCTTTTCCCATCTGCCGTAGAATTCATGAGAACTGGGTGATGAGAGTAGAGACTGCACATAGTAGATATTTAAGCAATGCACTATGACTAACAATGTGCCAGATTTTGACACAAATGATAATCTGCCTTTTAAACAGAAACATGCTAGTGCTGACTGCCATTAAGCTTGAAGTCTTTAATATCCAGAAGTTTTATTCCTGCTGCATTTAAGTTTGATTGCTGGAGTATGATCATCATTTTATCCTTCAGTGACACACTAGTGATACCCCACTGAGTCAGGACCATGGCTCCCAGTTGTTGAAGCAGTGTGTCATAGTCTTTTTTTCTTTCAGACATTATATTATACATCCCAAGGAAATGATTGCTGAGGAAAATGTCTCTGTGATTGCTTCACACACTATTTGCTTTCCCTAGAAAATCAAAATTGAAAATATAAAAAACACCTGGAATTACCTAATTCTGAACTGGTATAAAGATTATGGTATAAAATACTTGCCCCCAGCAATATGATGCTGAGCTAAACCCTTATTGTGTTTAAGGACATATTTAAGAATATACAGTACCTTAGAACAAAACAATATTAGGCCAACCATATTTCCTTGAGACAAAAGTGGGGCACTGGGATGCCAAATAGGGATGGGGTTTTGTACTGGTGACCAGGGGAGGGAAGGAGACAGAGCAGTCCAAGCAGGAGCAGAGCAGCCAAGCCAACATCGAGTAAGTACTATGCAATGCTGATCATGATTGCATAGTAACAATGTGTGGTCCAGTGGGACTTCATACAAAGAGCCAGGACTAGTCTAAGGAATTTTAGCACTGTATTGTCACATGCCCAAGTTGATCAAGGCCTGAGCATAATGCTTTCCAATCCCAAAGACTTCACTAAAGGCCCAGCAACCATGAGGCATAGATTTGCATATTTACCTGAGGAATAACCAGTCTGTAAAGAAAGACTCCACCCAAATGGTATGAATAGAGCAGTGATTATGTAGGAGATTCTGTCAGTGCTGATTAACCACTGATTCCAAAACTTAGATTAGAGAAGTTTAGCCTTCTAGGAAAGATCATGTGGGCTGGCCACAGAAGGCAGTTGTTCCTCTAGTTGGTCTGTTTAGGAAAAGGTTCTGCCCTGTGCTGGGGGGCATGGAGCTTTAAGAGAGATTATCACTAGTACCTAAATTTAGGAGGGGATTGTAAGGGTGTGGTGTTAGCTTTAGGTCTATACCCTGCTTCAATGGGCCTACATCACCTTAAGTGAAAACCAAATTTGGCAGCCCTATAAGCCCTGCTCTAAATGTCTTGCCACAAATACATTCCACTTTAACCATCCCTGTGCCAAAAATGCCCAATAACCCCCACCATGTCAGAGATATTCCCCACAGTGCTAGAAATAACTCCCATAGTACTCGTGTCTCCACCATGCTATGGTGTTCTGCTCTCTTTGAAGAAACAGGCACATGGGGTTGGGGGGAAATCTTTCTGAGCAACCCGTTTCTTTACAGAGGGCAAGAATAGCAGTAGCCACTGTGGTCCACCACAGTCAGCACCAGCAAGGGCCATCTTTAATGTGGGCCAAAAGGGGCAGTTGCTGTTGGGCCCTCTCAACAGACTGGGCTAGGGGCAACTTAACTGCCCCTTGTGGCCCACGTTAAAGAAGGCTCTGGTTTATTTAAAATGGAACAAAATTGACATTTATATGCAAATGACAGGATTGTTGGAGATATGAAAAGAAGACACAATGTAAATGGTACATATAGTCAGCCTACTTAATATTTGTATCTTCTGGGGCTATGGAAGGAAGGGAAGAGGAGTGAATGCTTATTGAATCATATGTCAAGTATTGTGCTTTACATACATATTTTATTTAATGCTGGAAACACCTTGGCAAAACAAGTGAAACAGGAACACAAATATTTCCCACAGGGAATTCAGATGTGCTTGAGTTTAATTTCAGAGGCTAGTGCTTTTGTCACCATCTCAACATCTGTCTTTATCATTTTCCCTTCTGTTGTCACATTTTTCTTTAAATATTTCAAATTTTATTTTATTTTGGTTTAAAAATTTTAAACTGCTTCATAACTGTTACTTGTTATAAGCATGCTAGAGTTATTTTACCTTCATTTTAATGGCATATAATATGTTATAGCAAAGTGAAATATCATAAGTGTACAGTTTGATGAGTTTCCCTAAACTGAATACCCTAAACTTGTACCCAGATTGAGAAATGGAAAAAATACCACTGTAATAGGAAACCTATTTATTTTCCCTTCCAGTCACTTCCCCTCTCTCCAAAGAGTTCTAAAAGCAGAAAAAAATATTCTAAGTTCTTAATTGTTAATAGAATTATACAGTGTGTACTCTTTTGTGTGTCTGAGTACTTTGGTTCAACATTTTGCTTGTGAGATTTATCCTTATTATTGCATAAGCTATCAATTGCTTTGTTGTTTTCCCCTGGGAAACAACAACTTATTCATCCTGTTTCTAGACTTTTGGTTATTTTATAGTTTGAGGCCTTTATGAACTATGATGATATTAGTCTAGTCTATGTCTTTTGGGAAACATGAGTATTCTTATGTTGGGTGTTTGCCAGAGGAGAAAATCATTGAGTTATTTTCAAGAAAAGTTTTAATAGGAATTCTTAGTCATTGGTCCAGTTAGCAAATACCAATGGAGATTTTTCAAAATTTATATATCTGAATTTTACTTAAATATTTGGATACAGGTCATCTGAACTGGGGCCCCATTTTGTCTATTAAAATACAAAGAGAACAACAATTCCACAGAAATTCACTTCTGCAGCACAAGTTGAGAATCACTGATATTTTTCATGGAAGGACAATGTTCAATATTATTTTGATATCTTTTTATGTGTATATATGTTCATCTAATGACACTTCATAAATATGATACAAACACACTATTTGTACTTATTGTCATTAATTATTATGTTTTCCTCTTTAAAAGAATAAGGTATTTTAATCCAATTCAGTTCTATCCAGTGTTTACTCAGTACCTGCTGTGTGCTCATCACTTGACTGATTTGAAGTTTTCATACAACAGTTTTTTTAAAATCAGACCAAGGAATTCAATACTTTCTTTTTATTATAAAAGGAATCCATTCTCTCTATAAAAAACAAGCAGTGGATATATAAAATAAAGTGAAATATTTCTGTTTGTTCACACATCACCTCTTGGGCTCACTTCCCAGAGGCAACTACCATCTTTCTCCTCCATTATTCTAAGAATTCTCAAGGTGCTTGATTTGTGTGAGTGGCAACATGAGAGTATTGTTTGTGATCTTAGGCTAGACAAATTACTCTGAGTCGCAACTCTTTTTTTAAAATGAGGTGGTAATACTTCATAGGACTATTGTAGAGATTAAATGCAGCAATAACTGAACAGTACTACATGTGATACACATTCAAATGGATCAATTAGAATTATAGTCATGCTGTTAATAATATTTTCTCATAGAGAAGTAATTTTCTGAGGTAACAAGGAATGTACTTCATATGATGCTACCAATCTGCAGTGCTAAACTTATTAAAATATATATTTCATTTTAATGCTATTTACACATAAACAGGAGCAAGTTGAAAGCTTGTCCCATTCACAGAAAATATTAGGGATAATGTTTTTGTATTTATTGAGTTAAAAAATATGCAAAGCAATCTGAAGGTAGATTTTCTAGTCTAGTAATCTCTAACCAGAAGTAAAATGAAGTTTCATTCTTATATTCATCAGTCATTTGGGCATGATTAATTCTGCTTTTGTATATCCTTATTCAAAAGCACTTTTTAGTTTTATAGTACAAAGTCTCTATTATCTAAAATAATAATACGCTTTATGGTTTGAGTTTATCATTCTCCGCAGAAACTAGTTTCTGACACTTTCCTAGAGACTCCAGCTTGCTTTTATTTGCCACAGTGAGACAGGTTCTCTGACTCTCCCTATTAAATTTCATAATTGAATTTATACACATAATTAATAAATACTAGCTTCACTAGTTATTCTTTGAATGGATGATTTTTTTGATTGATTTTGCACATCCTGGAATATACTTAATCATTTATAATGGTAAGATACAGTTCACAGACCTGCTACAGATGTGGTCCCCTCCTTTATTGTCTGTGAAAGTCTTAGGAACTATGTTTATAATATATCTTGCTTGATGTGTAGCACAGTCGTTAATACCATAACATTTATTTATAGATCAATGAATAAATGAATGCATGCATGAGTGTGTCTCACGATATATAATAAATGTTTTGTGAAAGATTTGTGGCTAATTCTTGTAAAATCTGAATGATGTGAAATGGAAGGGTAATTGCTATTTTAAACAAACTTGAGACAAATGTTTGTGAAAGGATTCATTTTTTAAATGGAATCATTCTGCTTTATAATCCGGGATCAGAATCACTATTTTGCATTTATTTATGAACTCTGTTAAGAGCACAAATGAGCAGAGCATAAGAGCATAAGAATTAGATTTCATCCATGGTTTACATGGCCCAGTAATATAAACTGATTACTTCACATGATATTCATCCTGAAAAATCAGTGTTCTCTAAACAATCATATTTCTCTTAAACAATCTTTTGACTTTCTAATTATCGATCAAGACCTAACAGAAAAAAAGTGAGGTAGGATCAAAGCAGCTTTTTCAATTATTAAAAAAAATTTCCCCTCAGAAATGAGAAGTCCTTTATGAACAAGCCTTTATGCCTCTGAGCCAGAATCTGAAACTCTGGCAACACTGCCATATGTGCCTGGCAAAGTTTCATCCAGCTGAATATAATGATATCTTAGATAACCCTCTCATATCTCGTCCACCCTCTCCAGCCCTAGACCCAATAGTGAATCACAAACCTGAGCTCCCTTTGGATCCATCAGCCTCTCCATCTTCAGCTTCTCCCTGCAAGCCTGTGTATCTACCCTTATAAGGACAAAGTCCAGCAGGACATACAAGGAGCAGAACTTCTTATTGGTCTAGTGGATAGGGATCCTCCACCATCTGTCCCTTGAGAGAAGTGGCAAATGGAAAGAATGGGATAATTTAAGTACATACCACATTCTCTATTACAGATGTATATCAAATCAACAGAGGTTAGGCCTTTTATCTGAGGGACCTAACCAAATTCACTGAGGAATTTCAAGCAATATTTTTGACCTTTGATTTCTCATGGCAAGATGTGCAGATATTTGCTGTACCCTTGAAAAAGAGAAAAACAGAATTTGTTGGGAAGCATAGAGTGATGTAGACAAATCAGCATCTAGGCAACCTAATGACTATAACTTAGGGGAAGACGTAGACCATGACTGATCCCCATTGGTATTACCAACAATGGGGACCAGCTAGGGGATAGGCATCATGACCATATGATAGCCTGTTCAATTTAGGAAATGAAAAAAAGAAATATTAAACTTGTTAACTATGATAAAATAAGGGTTGTTACCCAGAAACCCTGTGAAATCGTGGCTTTATTTCAAGGTAGACTTGGAAAGGTTATCTGTAATACACGATCTTCAACCCTAACACACCTGAGGTAAGCAGTCCTGGGAATGGATTTTATTAGCCAATCAGCTCTGGATATTCAGAGAAAATGCCCAAAACTTGCTATCTAGGTTCCAACCACCCAGAGCGTAGTCGATGTCACCTTTGGGATTTTTAAAAACCAAGTTGAGGCTGAGGATTTAGAGAAGGAATGAAGGACTACAGTCAAGGGCAGAGCAGATTCAAATCCCAGCTGCTGTCATTAACAGTACCCTGCCAATCCCAACTTACCCAGGCACAACTGTGAAAGCCTATGACTCCAGTGAATGATCAAGAAGTGTAACCAGCTGATGTCATTGAAGAGAAATTACTACTGGAGCAGAGTGCTCTCACACTAGAAATATTCTCAGGTCTCAGCCCCATGTGCAAAAAGGGGCATCAGAGGAAGGACTGTTCTCATCTCCAGAGTGGGAAGGGGTCACCTCTCCATCTTCCAGCCTCTACATCAAGGGATAAAGATTAATGATGGGGATCAAGCAGCAATCTGGTTCCCAAACTTTCAATCTCAATACTGAACCTCATTTGTTTGGATGTTTGAAGTAAGAATATTAATTTCTTTGTTGATACAGGAGCCACTTTTTCTGTCCTCATCTAGCACTCTGGACTAACTCACCATTACCCAAATCAAGTATGGAAAAGACAGAAAAATGTTAAGGGGGACACTTTTAAATTGCAAAATATTGGAGAACCTGTGGATATAAAGATCAGCAAATAGCAAATACCTGTAAGTGACAAAATATTTGTAGGAAAGGAATTTTGAAAGAAAGGTATTTTGAAAGATATTTTAAGTGTGGTCATACTAATTAAAAATGGAATGAATTTCTTCTGGACAATTAAAATTCAAGGGTCAAGTGTTCTTAATTTATAAAAAAGAGGTCAATGCAAAATGATTTCACTCTTTTGGGTAGTTAGCTCCATTTACTTGGTCTATTTGGTACTCTATAAGTCTTCATACCTTCAGTAACTTGGTTTCCTCCTCTCCTAGGGCCTTTAATAATTATTGATCTCCTTTTAATATTTGAGCCTTTTCTTCTTAAGCTGGTAGTAAAATTTGTTTCTCTCAACCTAGAAGAAATTAAATCCCAATTAATGCTTCCAGGGATAACAGCATATGTAACAGCCACCTCATCATCTGGACACTGCTTATATCACCTTCCATTGCTCTCCTAACTGTACCTTCTCTAAACTTACTCACTGGTCCTCCTTTCTGTAGGAACAGAATAGTGACCAGTGAAAACCCTAGGTAGGGAGATCTTTGTACTTTTTCAGCAGAAATTACAGAAGAAATGACCTTCTTCCCTCAGCATCAAAAAGATTTTTGGCTTTAATTGGTCAGGGGGTAAAATGATGAGGGACAGCTAACAGAGCGAGGAAACAAATGAAAAGAAAGGCAAGCAAGGGAGAGAGGATAAGATAGAACATGATGACAAACTGCTAATCATAAGAATGTATAGAAAATTGTAATAACTAAGCAGATAGTAGAGAAGAAAAATAACTATTAGGAGATATATACCTGTAAGATTCTACCCCTAGGGTATATAAGACCTAACCCCAGCCTGCAATGGGTCCAGCAATGTTACTGCCCTCTTGGTGCCCATCTTGTGTCTGTGTGTCTTTTCCTTTAATGAGCTTGCTGTGTATCATTGGCTTGGGGCTCTGTTGAATTTCTTCTCAGGCAATACTCAAGAACCCAAACATTCCATTCATAACAGAGATTGAATATTAATTGAAATGAGTAAACTGGTTTCATTTTATTTTTTTAAAAAGTATTGCAACTATTCTAGATATTTTTACCCACCATATAAATTTTCAAATAATGTATCCTATATTTATACATTTATAAATTCTTGCTGGGCTTTTTGTAGGAATTTTATAGGAATTGCATTAAACTATTTAACTTGCATATGTCATCTCCCAATCCATTGAGATTCGTTAGCATTTTGTGGTTTTCATTACACAAATCTTTTGCATGTCTTATCAGATCTACACCTGAATATTTTTGTGTGTCTGTGTGTGAAGTGACTGTAAATGATACTGCATTTAAATAAAGGTTTGATATTGTGTTCATTACTAGTATAAAGAAATGCAATTAAATTTTGCATCTCTGTCATATCCTCTGATCTTACTAAACTCATTTTTTTACACCTAGAAGTGCTTCTGGAGATTCATGGGAAATGTATGCATAGAAAATCAAGTCATTTTTAAATAGAGGCAGTTTTATTTTTTTCATCTTAATCTGTATATTTTTAGTCTCATTTCTTGCCATACTGCCTTGTGTAGGATGATATTCATTGTGTTAGATTATAATGGTGGAAGTGGACATCTGTACCTTTTCCTTGTCTTTAACCACTTAATATAATGTTAACTGTAGATATTTCTAAGATGCTCTTTGTCAAATTGAGAAAATTTTCCTCTATTCCTCTTTTGAGACTTTAAAAAAAAAATCATGATTGATGTTAATGTTTGTTAAATGTCTTCTCTGAATCAGTTGATATGGTCTCCTGATCCTTCTACTTTAGCCTGTTAATAGGGTGGATTATTTTTTAATTGTAGACCGGTTTTTTGTTTTTTTCTAATTTTAAACTTGTCTTGCATCTCTGAAATAAACCCACTTGGTCATGTTATATATTTTTTTGTTATGTTGAACTCTGCTTGCTAATATGTCATTAAGAATTTTGTGTCATTGCCATGTGGGATAGTCATCCATAGTATTCCTGTTTGTACTGTTTTTTATCTGTCTTATTGACCTATTATTATTTATAGCAATCTCTTTATAATCATTGGATTTTCTGTGGTATCAGTTGTAATGCCTTATCTGTCATTTCTGATTTTAGTTATTTGATTATTTTTTTTGATTAATCAAGCTGTCTATCCATTTCATTTTTCCAAATAACAAAATAACAAATTGATTGCTATTGACCTCTACTTTATTTCTTCCTGTGCTAATATTTGTTATTTCCTCTCTTCTAACTTTGAGCTTAGTTTATTTTCTTTTTCCTTGAGGTTTGAAGTGGGGTTGCTTATTTGAGATCTTTCTTGTTTTTTAAAGTAGACATTATAGCTATAAACTTTCCTCTCAGTATTAGTTTTGCAGCATCCTAGAGGTTTTGGCATACTATATTTCCTTTTTTGTTTGGTTTAAGGTATTGATTTCCTCTTTCACCCATTGATTTTTCAGGAGCATATTTTTTGTTTGCTTTGATTTTGTTTTTAAGGAAAGGTACAGTCAGAAATGAAGGTGACTAGGCTGGCAGTCAGGAAAAGAGTAGGGAGGAACATTTTATTTTCTTGAGTTACTCAGTTACTCATCTTGGTTGTTTCCCCTGGACACAGGTCTTGAACAAAGAACCTAGGATGTATGTGAACTGTGCTGCAGTGAAATAATCCAGTGGCCACCAGGGTGCACCAGGAGCACGCTTTTTTAATCTTCACATATCTGTGAATTTTCCAGCCTTTCTCCTGCCACTGATTTCAAGTTTCATACTGTTGGTATTGGAATGATACTTGGTATGATTTCAGTCTTCTTAAACTAAGACATGTTTGCTGATCATGTGATCTAGCCTGTAGAATTTTCCTCTGTGCTTGAGCAGACTGTGTTCTACTGAGGTATGGAATGTTTCGCATGTAGTTTTTTTGTTTCAACAGGTAGAGGAGGAGGAAGAAGCACCTTATTTTATTTGGTTATTCATCTTGGTTATTTCCCTCCACCCTGGGTCTTGAAATGTGAACTTTGGGATTCATGTGGAATATGCCCAGTGAACTAAACCACTAGGCCATCACCCAGTTCTTGCATGTGTCTTCTATTTTTCTTTGGTCTAAAGTGTCATTCAAGTGCATTATTTTTTCATTGATTTTTATCTTTGGATGAGCTATCCGTTGTTGAAAGTGGAATAGTGAAGTTCTTTACTATTACTGAATTTCTTTCTGCCTTAAAATCTGTAATAACTATTTAATATATTTAGGTGCTCCAAAATTGGTATGTCTATATGTTTACAATTGTATCATTCTGATGAATTGACCACTTTATCATTATTTAATGACATTCTTAATCTTTTTAGTATTTTTTCTTAAGAGAGAAAGAGAGTAAGAAGCATTTTTATTTTGCTGCCCCAACCCAGGGTTGTGAGCCCGGGTCCCTGACACATACCCCAACCATCTCAGCTGCCTGAGCGACAGAGTGTACCCATTTTTGATGGTTTTTGACTCAGTCTTTTAAAAATGTTGTTTGATTTAAATAGTTGAGACCATTTACATTTAGAGTAATGACTGATAGGTAAGGACATACTATCACCATTTTGTTAGTTGCTTTCTGTTTGCAGTTCCTTATTTCCTTATTTTTCTTCTACTGTCTTTCTTTGAGAGTAGATGATTTGTCTAGGTCAGGGTAGTAGCCCAGTCCCAGTGATGACAGATTAGAGTAGTAGCAGTAGAGTAGTTGCTATATCAACTGAGATCTGTGTAGTTAAAGACTATGAGAGACTTTGGTAGCAAAAGGTTACTAATCTCCAAAATGGTGACACTTGCTGGGGATCTCTTGTTCCTTCCTCCATAAGCATCCTCTCCACGGAGGCACCTGCAAATTGCTGTCTCTTTTATTGTATGCAGCTATCCTTGATATTTGAGTTCTGTAGAGATCTGAGTGTTATCGCTTGTAGACCAAAACTTTTTCTGAGTTTTTTTCTTTATTGTTGTTCATTTAATGTTCTTTTATTAGTATTTTCTGTGGGGAGGCAAATAATGGAAACTTCTTGTTCTTCATCTTGCTGATGTTAGGCTATTTCTTATAGATAGTATATAAATGGGCCATTTTTTAAAATTCTCTGCTAATATTTGTATTTTAATTGGAAATTTTATACTAGTTACATTTATATTTAGTGTAGTTAATGATGGTATGGCTTTAATTGGTCAATTTTAATATTTTTCTTTTCTATACCTTTCTGTGTGTTATTTTTTAAAATGACATTTTGACTTGTCTATAGTGTTTTTGAGTGTATTTCATTGAATAACTCTCATAGTATGCTTAGTACTACATTATGTATATATAACTCATTGTAATTTTTAGTCTCATCCTTTTATCCATTTAAGATATGGAAGCATAACATAACTACATGTTTCTGTTCTCCCACATTATGATCTAAATACCTTACATACTTCCTCTACATACATCTAGAGATACATTTTGCAGTATTACACCTTTTGCTTTCCATTTCTTATTATTATTTTCATTCCTATTCTCTTTCTTTGCTCTGTGTCCTAAGGTTTTTTCTTTTAACACCTCCCCCCACACATGTATATATTTAACAATTTTTTTTAGAAAATTTACTTTAGCTATTCTTTAGTGTAGGTCTTCTGGCAGCTAATTCATTCTTAGTCTTTCTTTATTTGAGACTATATGTTTTTATTTCATAAAAGAATAGTTTTTTTCCATAAAATAAAATTTTGGCTGGAGTTTTTTTTTTGGTAAAGAAAGGTGCAGGCAAGAATGAAAGTGACCAGAGGTAGTCAGGCAGAAACAGAGAGGAGGAAGAAACATTTTATTTACTTTAGTTGTTCATATTGGCTTTTTCCACCAGTCCCAGAATGCAAATTTGGAACCTTGGGACATATGTGGACTGTGCCAAACTTCTGCTCCATCAGGGCATGCTGGCTTGATGATTTTTCCCTTTATTTCCCTTTTTACCTTAAAATGTGGCATTTACTTTGGGAAACAATGATTTCTAATGAGAAATCTGTCATTTGGACTCAATTCTATTCCACTGATCTGTGTAACTTTTTTTTTTTTCCAGTGCAATTTTGAATACGATCACTTTGCAGTGTAGTTCAAAATCTGAGAGTCTGGTACCATCACTTGTGTTCTTTTTCTCTTGACTGACTAGCAGCAGCTCTAGTGGGGAGACAAAAAAAAACCTGGAGCCTGGGGGTGGCAAGCAGCAAGTACATAGGAAGTCTGTTTTTGCTATCACCCAGATAGGTAATGTAGCTTCTCTGTTGATCTTCCCTGAGAGAGCTAGAGAATGCACTGATATTTGCAGGAAATCTCTCAGCTTTTTGTACAAGATTACAAACCTGCTAGCAGAAACAATAGCCTGGAACCACAAGTTGCTAATGGTGGAGGGGGCTGGGCATTTAATTCTGAGCCTTCCTGCAATGTCAGCTTCCAGGGCTTTTACCATGCTCTAAAGGGATCTTGGGAGAGAAAGGTCAGCCACCTTCTTTCAGTGTACAAGGATGCTATCCCTCTTTTCACCCATGCCAAGATTTTTTGGGTACATACATGAAGTCGTCTGGTCAGGTCTATGCCCTTTATTTATTGGCTCCCTCTACTATGTCCCATGATCAGAAACTGTGGTCTCCAACTAAAAGTTCCATTATTTTCCATGCCAGGTTGTATACACTCATGGGTCATTTTCTAGGTGGGAGCACCCACTGAGGGAGCAAGTCCTCTAGCTCCAGGGAGAGTGTCAGTATCAGTGGTCCCTTTCTAAGGACCTCAAGGTCTCTGAATAGGTCAATGGGAACAGAGCTATCATTTACATCTGTTGAGTAGAGCCCTTCCATCTGGGTGGCAGTGGGATTTCTGGCTCTTCTCTAGAACTCCACTAATTACTCTTCAACTGGGAAGGGTAGCAGTTACTACTTTACTGATCCTTCTAAAGCTTTGACTGCCATCATGGGTAGAAAGAACCTCATGCAGGCAGTGGTGAACATCCTGACTTCCAAGAAGGCCTTTGATATCACACCATTAGGGAACCACCAAATAGAAGCTTTATTTCTGCCATTTGTGGGTAGAAATACTGGCTCTCACGTGTTCTCCACTGATCCTGAGGTAGGGTGACTTAGCAGTCAGCCAAGAATAAGTATCCTAGCTACCTGCTCAGTCTTCTTTAGCAGGATTTTGGGTGGAAACTTGGGGGTATTTCAATGCAGTCTTTCTAGGGTGTGAGTCTAATCTCTCTACTCAGCCTTTGCTGTATGTAATATCAGCTTATTCTGAAGTGCTTTTATGGAGTACAGTAGCTTTTATATAAAAATTTTGTATCTTCCTATCTTTTTTTCTGGTCCATAGCTGGAGAGAGACTTTGTGAAAAGTTTTCTGTTGACATTTCTAGGTTTCCATCTCATGTAACAACCTCTCTGTGATATATGCAATCAAAAGAAAATCCACAGAATATACCACTGAGGTGTTCCTGGTGTCCTGAGGACCTTAGACAGTCTTCTACCTTCTTTCTACCCTTCAGTCTTATGTTCATTTTATATATAACATATATGCTTTTATTTAACTTAATATAAGCAATAGGGAAATATATCTACTTTTCATTGTTGGAAGTAGAATTTCTCTTACTGGAATTTTAGAAAATCATTTTACAATTATAGGCAAAGATCATGTGAATGTCCCATTTGGGGGTCAGTTGTCCACTTTTGTTTGTCTATAGAGAGGGTAGAAGGACCATGATTAATTATCTACTGAGTTGGGATGGTGGAAACAGAACCTTTGAAGCACTGAATAGGCTGATATTCTGTAAGGCAGTTACTGTATAGTCTCTTAAATTTTTTAAGAGTTAGTAACTTATTTCTTAATTTTTGAGAATAGGTGTTGTTTAGATTAGCAATTTTTGAACATACTTTATACTGTATATGAATTAATACATTAAATATAAAGATATGAGTAGACTAAATATTGCTTTTAGAATACAAGAAATTAAATTGTAAATAAAACATGAATATTAATAATCTTTAATAACAAAGGAGGAAGAAATACCATATAATATGAGTTTGCAAAGATAACTGGGAACTCTCAAGTTTCATATGCATTAAACATGTAGTTCTAAAGAGCAATCTATTAATCATAGCCTACTCAGTCAGAAGATGTTCATTTGCATATTTCTGACAAATTCCAACCTGTCATTTTTCCTGTCAGAAGTTTGACATTCTCTACTGTGTTTGCTGTGCCTTTCTAACAGTATTTAAAAATTAGTTAGATTTCTGCAAATGTAATTAGGTTAGAGATGTTCTGTCTCTGCTAAAAACTCTCTAATTGAATAGAGGGATGTTTTCTGTAACCTCTTTTAAGCTCCAGTTATCCTGACAGTTCCTTCACCCCCACTCTGGTTTCTTTAAAGAGCATTTCTCCCATCCATGAACTATTTATTAAGGGTCTACCATTTCCAGATAGTGCTCTAGATGCTGAATAGAGGTATGAATGTACAGATGTGAATTGAATAAAATTATGCTTTTCCCTTATAGAGTTTCCATTCTATTTGGGGTAATAAATCATGATGTACAAAGTAATATATAATATTGGGCCAAGTGATGGGGAGTGTTGATAAGAACAATGGTGCAGTGTAAGAGGATAGAAGGCAAGGTATAGGGAATATTTTAGGTAGATGTATAAGGAAAGATCTTTCTGAAGGGGTTGTATTAGACCTAATATCTGAATAACAAGGAGAATACAACTCTGATAACAACTGGGACAAGAGTTTTCCAAACAGAAAAGAAAGCAAATGTGAAGACCCTGGAAGTGGGATTGACTTGAAATTCTTGAGGTATAACAAGTCCAATGTAGCTAGAATAGAAAGAGTGAGAAAGTGAAAGGTGGGGCATGAAGTTGGAGAAGTTGGCAGCTATCAGATGATGCAGAGCTGTGCATGTCATCATCAGAACTGTGGAATTTTAGAACACAGAAGTACATTGGTTGTTCCGTAGAAGATCGATTCATTGGACGTAAGAGCAATAGAAAGAAGTTCAGGTGGAAGGTGTTGCAATAATCGAGGCTTAGACTTAGATGGCTTTGGTAAAAGAGGTGATATCAATGAATTGGGGGCATATGATGAAAGTCGACCAAGTAGGGCTTGCTGATGTTTTGAATGTGAGGTGTGCAAAATAGAGTTAAGGGCATCTTTGAAGAATTTGGCCTGAGCAATTAGGATAGCTGCTATTTACTGAGACATGAAAGATTAAAAGGGAAGAATATTTTGGGGTGGAGGGAAATGTTAACTTTTACATTTAAGGTGATTTTTAGATACTTATTGGAGACATAAGTAAGTGGTTGGGTATCTGCACCTGAAATTGACACTAGTACTGGAGTATAAATGTAATATTCCTCAGCATTTATATGGCCTTTGAATCCATGGAATTACAAAAACAACTTGCCTAAAGAGAAAATAGAAGTGAAGAGAAGAAAACTAGGAACTGAATCTGAGGTGTTCAAATACAGAAGTCAGGAAAATGAGGGATAACAAGCAAAGGAAACTGAGGAGTTGTCACTGAGGTCATAGACAATTCTGGGCCCATTCTTAGATGAAAACTGGGAGGTGACCCCTGCCTTGTATATGGCAAATGCAGGGTTGCGGTCACTTGACATGATGCTGCGAGTGCGCTCATAGGACGGACACATCGTGTGCATGGGGTAAGCCTTCCAGAGGACTCTGTTACAACAGGAGCGTGAAGTGTTCATTTTATTTAATTTTTTTGTCTTTGTTTTTCCAGCTATTTTACAGTTCTGTCTGAGCCCAGAGGTCTGATGGATCTGCTTTTTCTGCTGACTGACCTCTCTAGCGGGCATG
Source organism: Solenodon paradoxus (assembly GCA_004363575.1). Taxonomy (NCBI): domain Eukaryota; kingdom Metazoa; phylum Chordata; class Mammalia; order Eulipotyphla; family Solenodontidae; genus Solenodon; species Solenodon paradoxus. The sequence continues at coordinate 294,424 of RJWH01001799.1, read as the reverse complement.
AGAAGCAGTCAGGCTGACTGTGGGGCCTTGTCCTCTTCACTGCTTGGTCTAGAGGTTGACATAGTGTCCAAGAAGACTGAAGTAAAGTCTTGTGAGATTTTAAACACAGGACCTAGGAGAAAAAATCTTCTGCTTTTGGAGAATAACCTGTAAACTTTAGGCAGTAAAGAATGAGGTAATTATATATGAGAAAAGGAAGGCCCAGAGGTGGAGAGATAGTGTGAACATCATTCCAGCTTCTAGATCTATCTGTGATGTTTCTTCTCCCTCAAAATTTCCAGTGGTATGAGCCATTAACTTCCTTTTTTTTTTGCTTAAGGTAGTCTGATTTTAGTTTCTGTAAGTTGCAACTGAAAATCATTACACAATTTAATATTGCATTATACTTAATAAAATTACATATTTAAAAGAGTGCCTTGTTTATTGTATAAGAATGCTAATCAAGAAAGGAAAATGGTTTAGTTGTCAGTTAGAATTTCCATTTCTACATGGAATAGGAGTAGAATATTCTAAGAAGGGAAATTAGTAGTGAAATACATTAGCAACATTTTATTTTCGAACCTCTTCCTTCCTATTATTCCTCCCACCTCTAATAAAGAAACTATATTGTCATGCTGACTGCCAGCATGTACCCAGATTTTGGTTATACTGCTGAGATGTATGTAAAGTAATTGAGTCTGCAGGACTATAGAAACAGGCCACGTCTTTGGTGAGTATACTCATTTATCTTGGGAGCCCACCATGGCACATTCTCATGAAAATAAAGGAGTATCTCCTGCTGACTGGAACAAGAAACTCTATGTCTCTAGCAACATTTTATTGCAATATTTGAATAGAAAGATTGACAGAAGTACTGAAATATGGAAGAAAGTCGTTATTCACTAGGAATTGCTTATTTATGTTCATGCAACTTTTACAAGCTTACATAAGGACCAGCTTTCTTTCTGCCTTCTCTGTAAGAGAAGAACATCAAGGTAACTTATATCAGGAGGAAAAGGGGGTCATGGGATTACGAATAGAAGTGTACTCTGACTCATTCTCTACCTACAAAATTATGCGGCTCTAGTCCCTCCTGATCTCAGAGGCCCAAGGACACCTAACATGTGTGAGGGAATGCAGTGGTTATGTAATATTATGGCCCCCTGCTTCTCCCTAGGCTGTGATTTGGAGTTCTCTGGGACTGTGATGCAGAAAGATGGCCCAAGTCTCTTGTGGCTCCTGATCTCATCTACATCTGACATTGGCAACACACTTGGCTTATGTTCTATCTTGGAGCGGAGCTGTTAGTCTCTTCCGTTTTCTACAAACACTGATGTTCCTTTATTCTCATCTGCATTGAAGCTCCCCTGCATGAGTCAGTGTGTGTAGTTGTTTGAGCAGCATGTACAGTAGCTATTTAAAGTCAACCATATTCATGAAAATGCCTAATTGTCCTTGGACTAATGTGTTTATTTTGATGGCTGATTAAAGATGTCACCATTGGGAGGAGGATTTCGTTTTCTTTAATCCCATGTTGTTTTCGATGACTTGACTAATGAAGTATAGATAGGTGATACTACATTAGTTCCAGGCCTGGCCACTGAGGTTATAGAAGTTCCTGCTTATTGTCTCTTGGAATTCTAACTTTTGGTGAGATGGGTCATGTGTCCTAAGTCAAGTTATCCTGCTGGCAGCATCATAGAGAGGTTCTGAGACTACATGGAGAAGACAAGGAGTCCTTCTTAGCTCAGACTTCCAGTTACCTTACCTGAAATTCCCAGGCAATTGAGTATAGACATCTCAAACTTACTATCCAGAACAACCACTAGCTGACTACCACTGAGTGATCCATAATGATATTATTGTGATGCAAAAGAATCATTTAATCAAGGCTCGTCCAAATTACTGATTCCAAAAATTGTGAGATGTGATAAAAATAGTTATCTTAATTAATTTAAACTTTGGTCATATTTTGTTATACAGCACTATGTAGGTAACTTTAATGACTTCTGACTTTGTTCAGGATGTGTTCATTCTGCAAAGAACCCTTGGTTTTCAAGCAAGCAGATATTCAGGATGCTCCTCTCTGAGTGTCTTTGCCAGTTCTTTGCAGATAATGAATTTATAATGGTATCCAGAGTGGTCTCCTTCTGTCTGTGCCTGCCTGATATTTTATTGTTTATTCCTAGAGGACTTGTACACCTGCATGTGGGTAACTCCATCTTCTCCACTTTCAGGGCTCCTTGCCTTCCTGCTTCCTCACATCATTATCATCCCCCACAAACAACTCTGGTACCCCACACTTGAGTGCTTTTTCTAATGGCCTATAGTTTGGGGAGGCAGACATAAATTAGAAAACTATATCATCTACCATACAACAAAAATTAATCAGATTTTTCTCATCAGACAAACCTATTCTTTTGTTTTTTGTTTTGTTTTGCTTTTTCTCATCCATTCATGTGCCCCTCTTTCTAAAATCTGTCCACCCCATTATCCATAGGAGGGCGGCTCTTCATCTTAGCATGCACAACCTTCTGTGTTCTGAAACAAAATAATTTTTCTCCTCAACAGAGGAGCAGAGTAGGGAACAAGGGATGTGTATTTGTGTATAGAGGAGCCTACGTAATATTCATTGTTTTTTCTTGATTTCCCTTTTGACTATTATATTCATAATTCAGATCCATATCTTATACTCTGCCACTCGCTTTCTCTGGATCCTTTAGGGCTGACTATGGCTAATCTAAGAAGCTCTTTTACATGATTCTCTTCAGCCTAAAATATTAAAATATTGAGAAGTTTGGTGCTCTTGACTTCTGGTACAACACTCCTGCCACAGCTCAGGCAAGTCACAGCCCTGTGAGAAATCAAATGCCTTGCAGAGCGTGGGGGTTTTGAGATTTGTGAGTATTGTCATACCAGCAGGCGGATAGACTCTCTTTCTGGGCTGCCTTTTGTGTTTACATCACACTGAGTTCAGTCCAACCTGGGATGTGTGACCTCCCAGTCTGCTAAGGGAAAGGAGCACTGGGTAGGCCCCTTCCCTAGTTTAGTATCTCATTCCAGGATCTTCTGTAAGGAAGAACAATGGCTAATTTACTAAGAAATTTATTGTGGGAGCTGTCTGATCCAATGTATTCCTTCCCATCGCAACTAAAATAAGTGATTTTTACTATCTCCCAATGTCCTGGACAATCCCAGGATTGAGCCTGAATCTTCTTTGAGTTGTGTATAAAGGAGGTGGATATTGGTACCTAATTGGTAATGACTTTGCTGTTTGCTAACAATGTTGTCAAAATGGAAATAGACTATGGGGTTTGTCATTCTACTTGAACCCAAGGAGTTTCCAAGAATCTCAGTTACCAAGGATTTGACTTCAAAGGATGAAGCTGTTTCTTAGTCATCTCTAGGTCTTCAAGACTGTCATTAAAATTATTATCTTTCTTAATTACAGTCAATTCTTCACTCACCCTTTTCCATGTTTGCACCACTAATAGCAAGAATTCTATCTTTGATTAGAGTCTGTTTTCACACATGGTTACCCTAGGGATAGCACCTTCTGAGATTCAATTGTGCTTGATGACTACCTGAAAGTTCTTTGATTTTAAATCTGCAGGTCAAGCTACCCCTCTTTCACATGCTTTAAGGGAACTCTTGATTCACCATGTACTCTTTCAAGTATTACTTGACATTGTTTAAGAGAAGTAGGGAGTTCTGTGAATTTGAGAGCACATGTCATTTCTAATGTCCTACTTGACAAAGTTTTATGGGCTGTCCGAGTATTTGTGCAGCCTCTGAGATTGAAGACTCTAATAGCAATTCAATGACACATACACACTTAATTATTCTTGTCTCCATGTTTTCTAAAAAGATTCTTGATGGCATGTAGTCTTGCCAGTGTTTTCTATAGTTGTTTTCCAACTAGCCATCCAGAGCCATAGTTCTGTTTTCAAGAATTTGTCTCAATAGGTGAAGAATTGTGAACATTGTGATCTAGTCAAGGCATATCTACCGTGTGCCTTCTCTTTTCTTAAAGTCCTTTTCTTAGGAATCTGTGTTATTTTTTTAAGAAAGAAGAAAGCCAAGAATGAAGTTAGGCAGGAAGAGAATGAAGGAAGAATTATTTTATTAGTTGTTCCTCCCAACCCTGGGTCATGAACCTGGGTCTGCAGGTTGTATGTGCACTGCCCCCCAGGAAAAGGGTTAAACTCTGAACTGCAAGGGCAAGCCAGGAATCTGTGTTACTTTTGGGGTTTGGTTATGTACAGTTTTCTGCTTCCACAACCACAAGGTCACATGTAGGATTTTGTTAGCATGGAAATTGACATAGTATTACATGTGTTTGGCTATCCATCTGGAACACTTAATGCCTCATAGCACATTTTCCCAACAGTTCTGATGTTGGTCATAAAATAGCTCACAATTACAGTAACAACTTGGGATGGTTCCCCTGGGATCACTATAACTTGACTCAAGTTGATTCCTGGGTATTATGGTACTCTGGGTGTTCTGCATCTGTTTGACAGTTGTGGAAAGGATATATTTTTGATTCAGTGAAGTCTGAATTTGACAGGGATAGGAATTGTATTATAGCTACCTGTGGCAATATCCCTGACAGATAACATCCTTATGTATGAAAACTGACAGATTCTTGGACCCAGGCTGGAAACACTTTCAGAGGAAGAATTCTCCAAGGAAATTAATGGCAAACAGGACTAACAAACCTTGACGTTGGGAACCATAATCCCAAGTGACAGAGAAGATTGGTAATGGAAACTCTAAGATGTTGTAATATCTATAACCAAAAACATAGACTAAAAGATATAGAAAGAAAAATGGGTGGAAGTTAGAGATTTGACATTATTAGATGTGTACTAGAGGTTGACTCTCATTTATATTAACCTTTGTAAGCTTAAAATTATCTTCAAAATGGGTTAATAGTGTTGACTACCTCATAGAAATGTAAAGAGAATAAAATGAGATATAATGCATGAAAGTTACTTTGATGGTTCCTAGAATACTATAAACATAGATTTTAGGTATTTTTAAAATTGTTAGGAAAACAGTGCTATTAAGGTTGTTATAATTATATGGACTTGGGCTTAAAGGAGCATTTATGTTTTTGAATATAACTAGACTAAGACGTTGTCTTATGGATTTTTAGAGATGTTGGTAATCATTTCCTTTAAAGAAAACTGGTGTATTTGTATGTAACAAGGATCTTTTGGTTTCTACCTGCAATGGAGGAAGATGAAAAGATAATGGAAATAGGAAGCCTATGTTTGAGAGAGTTAGGTCTATACGAGTTACTAACCACAAATATGGACATGTTAGCCTCTGAGCTATAACTTCTTCCTTTATAAAATGGGGATTAAATAATACCCACATATATAAAGTCAAATTAAGTAATCAGTGATAAATAACATTTTACACAGTTAGTGATAATATACTTTTACTCATTAAAAGATAATATTATGGACAACTTAATTAGCAGTATTCAATGGTTTAGACTATCTTTCCTTGCTGAAACAGTTTCCCATGGAAGCTTTTAGAGAGAGGATGCTAGTAGAATATATCAGCAGTTATTATATGAAAGTTAGAATGAAGATCTTAAGCCAAGAAATGGCAAAATAAATGCTTCCAGGCAAAGCTGAAGTATAATTTAGTATAACTTGATGCATGCATCTAACTTACTTGCACAAATGTACATTTAGTTTATTCAGTCAATACATTTTAAGTCAAAGTTGAACTTCTAAAAACATTAATGTTTCCTTTGTTTGTAATACTATGTAAGCTTCAGGAGAGACTCACATCTTCATGATTGTGTATATCACATCACACCCACCACCAGATTTCCAGTGTCACTCACCTCTTTTTCATTCCTGCTTCATCAATTTCTCTCTCCTTTTCTCTAGCCAATCTAATCTGAAAAGATATGTGAACACCTATGTTAATATCAATACAATTCACAATATCCAAAACATTGATCAACTTAAATGCCCATAACTGGAAAAAGATGATGTAGTATGTATACTTAGTGATACATTCAACCTATATTTATTGCATTTATACTGTCTTCTTTACACTGATAGTTTGCTAGAAAAGGTAATACTTAAGTCAAGATTGCTTCCACCAGATTAAAACTTTAACTATTTGACTATATATGCCAGGTATTCTGTTGATTGCACAGCATTTAATTGGCCCAACAGCACTGGTAGGTAATGAGGAAACAGAAACACAGAGGCTAAAATAACTTTCCTGAGACCAAACAATAAGCGAATGTCAGAGTTAGGAGTGACAGTAAAGTCCATGCTTATAACCCCAACCCTGTGCTGTTCTCTGTAACTCAACTCAGAGGCTCCTTTTATATACCATCATTTCATCTGTACTTTATTGCATTTACCAATCTGCATTCTCCTTATATGAGAGGGGGATTGTCTGCTTATTTTATCCTCAGTGCCTAATAAAAAATTAAATGCATACTAAGTATTTAATAAACACTAAGTAAATCAATGAACCAGGTTGACAGAAAAGAAAGGAATTCTAGACAGAGGAAATAATATAGAAAAAATTTACAATATGAAATGTAAGGGTATTCTGGAAAGAATATCTACCCATTGCTTATCACAAATTATATACAATTATATGCAATTAAAAATATATCATATACATTAATTTGCACAAAAGTTCTTCAGGGCAGGTATCATTTCCATTTTATAGATGAAGACATCGAGGTTCCAGTATCTTAAATACCATGTTTCAAGACTACACAGCTACTAAATTGTTAATCTGAATTCAAATGCAGATTTGTCTAAATCCCAACTCAAGTTTTAATAATGTGGTATTATCCCTCTGTTGATAGTGGGGGATGGCATTGGAAATGGACTTGTTCTTTAGAAGCTAAAGCTCTCCAAAAATTTGGAAATCAAGATCGAAAAATCTTTAATTCATTATTAGGGATTTTATAATTAACTTTATTATAAACTACAGAGTAGTTTGTGCATGTGTGTTGTATATGAATGTCTTTAGCTATTTCTCTACTCCTGGACATGTACATACTTACCTGTCTTGATTTTTATATATAAATAACATGAAATATTTTTTCTAGGCTAAGTATCTCATATTCAAATATTGAAGTTGCCATGTTGTGGTAGATTCTGATCATTAGTATCTTTGATAGAAAGTCACTTCTGTGGGTAGGAAGTGAGATTTCTCATGATGAGAGTCATATTCATGATATTACTCCTATATAGAAGAGGCTAATCATCAGAACTTGGAAGGTACACACTAAAATAATAGAATAAGGAATATGTTTTCTTATTCATTCTTATTTTCTCAAGTTTTGCAGCATCAAGGCATGTTTGTGGGCATTCCTGATATTTGATCAAAAAATTATCTATGTCCTGTGGAGGCAGATAGTGAGATGCCTTAGAAGACCACTCATTGAAGATTCCTGTGTATTCTGTATCTAATTTATAGCATTCATTTCTTTCATAACTCAGGCTGCACTTCAGCATCATATGGGGAGCTCTTTGAAAACACTGATGCTTGAGTCATAGCCTACTCTAGACCAATGACTCTCAAGTTTTGGCTGCATATTGGACTCCTTGGAGAAGATTTAAAACTGCTGATGCCTGGCATATACTCCTAGAGTTTCTAATTTAATTGGTTTGTTGTATGGTGTGGATGTTAGAACTTAAAATCTCCCCAGGTGATTCTAATGTGCTGCTAAGTTTGAGAATGACTATCATAAATCAATTGAGTCAGAGTCTCTGCAGGTTATCAAGTTCTTAGGTTCTTTAACTTTTGCTCTCAAAAGAATAATCTCAAAGCTGTTTAAAGCATGGATTCCTGGACTCTATCTCCAGATATTCTAACTCAGTAAGTGTGAGTTGGGGCCTAGGGACATTTGCATTTGCAACAGACTCCCATGTGATACTGATGTTTGAGTTCAAAATTCACTCTTGAGTAGCCATGATCTAGTTAGATGCTACTCTTAGCACTTGTTTTTCCCCAATTTGAATGACAATATTGTGTAAATATATAAGATTTAACTTAATTTTGCTTGAGAAAGTAAGGGAATGTAATTTCTTCTGTCTTAAGTTAGAATACTGAAAAGGAATGGTGCTCTTCCCATGAGGTAGTTGTAATCCATAAGAAGGTAAATCTGGATGAGAGGGATAGAAATGAGGTCCACTAATTTTCTCTTTTACTTGTCATTCTCCATTATCCATAGAGGAGCTAAACTTGCATTTAATTGTTTGTTTTTAATGATATGATAGTTGTTACCTTGTTGTAAATAAAGCATGTAAGACTATAAATGAAAGTAACTGTATTTTAAAGCAGATACACTAGAACTTATAACTCAAATAATTACCTTGAGAAGACAACCTCATATTTGAGGGTACAAATAAGCTTAATTCTTTTGTTACTCTTTCAAAGATACTTTTAGAACTTATCTAATAAGACTTTGGAGTATCCTTATATCAATGGCAGCTATTATTAAAAAGGTTATTATATATAAAATTTGAAACATACACAAAGCAGAGAGACAAGGCGTATCCTGGTATCTCAGGAACTAAACTGGAAGCTGGAGCACAGACTATGTAAAGTCTAAGGACTGGGTTTGAGATCCAGGGTTGGGTGGAACAAACATAATTAAGTTAACAAGTGAATAAATAAAGGTGTCTTCTTCACTTCCTTCCTTCCTTCCTTCTTTTCACCTTCCCTCTCTTTTTGTCTCCTATTCTCTTTCCTTCAAAGTGCTTCTTCCTTCTCTTTCTTTGAAAAAATGTAGACTAGTATGGATTTCATAGGCTATATCAATATTTACAAGTTAACAGATTTTTTCCGTACTTGCCTTATATATGTTTTCCTTTCTGAATTTTAGAAGACTAACATAAGACATTTTATTTACCACTTCCATGCTTTAGTGTACATTTCTATAAAATGAATATATTTTATAACACTATAGTGTCCTTCCATATTCAATAAATAATAAATAATACCTTGGTATAAATTGATACCATTGTTTCAAAGTTGCAAAAATGTCTTTTTTAATTTTTCTAATTATGAAGTAAGAATTCAAACAAGATCTATTCTTTGGATTCCATAAATATTTCATAAGACATTTTTCATCTATCTTGACTCCTTCTCCGTTCATTTATTTTTGAATTATTTTATTTAAGGTTCATCGCATTTTTACATTATGTAGGTTTGTTGTGTGCATTATTGAAATTTTATATATGTATATCATATATTAGTTTTAACATAACCAGTCCAGGTCTTCCTTTACCAGGCCACTCCTTTCTACTCAATTTTCTTTCTCTTCTTCATTCCCTTTTGTAATAACTAATTTTAGAGCTGAAAGTCTATTTTGTTTGATTTAGCTTATTTTGTTTGTTCAGTGTCTGTATATACCACATATAAGAGAATATGATGTCTTTCTCCTTCTGGCTTATCTCATAAGAATAATTCTAAGTCCATATTATTGAAAATGCAACATTTAATCTTGTATATATATATATATATATATATATATATATATATATAACATCTTCTTTATTCACTCATCTGTTGATGGGCACTAAGGTTATTTCCAGATCTTGTGTCTTGGCTATAGTAAACAATGCTGTAATAAACACAGGGCTTCATCTAATTTTTTAAATTAGTGTTGTTTAGTTTTTAGGGTAAATAACCAAAACTGGGATAATGGGATCATCTGAAATAATCCATTCTCAATTTTAGAAGGGATCTCCATGTTGCTTTCCATAATGGTTGCATTGTTACACTCCCACCAATAATGTTAAAAAGTTAGTTCTCTTTTCTTAGCATCCTTGCTGACACATTTTTATTTCTAGACTTTTGGATAATAGCCATTGTCAGAGGTGTGTGAGGTGATCTCATTTTTTAAAAACTTCATTTCCCTAATAAAAATAGAGGTGGAACATTTTTTCATTATGTTTTCTTTGGAGAAATACCTATTCAGATCTAATGCCCATTTTTAATTGTTTTACTGTTGCATTTTATGAGTTCTTTATATATTTTGGATATTAACCCCTTGTCTTGTATAATATGCAATAAAACATACATCTTCCCTTCATTAAGATGCCATTATTATTTAAAGGAATCTCTGTATTGGTTTTCAAAGAAGTTGCACTAATTTACATCCCCACCAACAGTGTAAAAGAATTCCTATTTTCTCCACACTCCCTCCAGCACTTAGATTATTTCTAGTTATTTTATTACTTCCAAATCTTTAATCCACTTTCAATTAATGTGTGTGAAGATTGTTAGGTAGTGAACTGGTTTCAACTTCTGTCATGTTGTTGTTCAAGTTTCCCAAGATAATTTATTGAAGAGACTTTCACTGCCCCACTGTATGCTCTTGACTCCTTTGTTATAAATTAATTGTCCATATAATGTGTATGTTTTTTCTCCAGACTCTCAATTCTATTTCATTGATCTTTGTGTCAGTTTTTATTCCAATACTTTGCTGATTTGATTGTTGTGTATACATTTTGAAGTCAAGGAGTGCTAAACCTCCATCTTTGTTCCTTTTGTCTTAGCATCGTTTTTGCTATTTGGGTTTTTTTTGTATTTCCAAATAAAGTACATTATTTTTTGTTCTTTTTCTCTGAAGAATGTCTTAGGAATTTCGATAGAGTTTACATTAAATCTGCATATTGCTTTAGGTAGTACATTCATTTAACATAGTTAATTCTTCCAGTTCATGAGCATGAATATCTATTTATTTGTGTCTTCTATTTCTTTTAATAATGTCTTATAGTTTTCATAATATAGGGCTTTCCCTTCTTTGGTTAAATATATTACAAGGCATTTCATTTTTGATGTAATTGTAAATGGGATTGTTTTCCTGTGTTCTCTTTCTGCTACTTTGTTATTTGCATATAGAAATACAACAGATTTTTGTCATCTTTTGTAGTCTGCCAATTTACAAATTTATAGTATTATTCCTAGTTATTTTTTTTTTCCTTTGGAGTTCTCTCTATACCACACCTACAAGTAGTGATGGTTTCACATTTTTCTTTGCAATTTAGATACATTTTAAGTCCTTTTTTTGTCTAATTATACTGTCTAGGACTTTCAATACTAAATAAATAATTTTGTAAATATAGACATTTTGCTTTGTTTTGATTTTAGAGTAAACGTTTTTAGTTTTTCCATATTGAATATGATGTTTATTGTAACTTTGTCATATATAACCTCTAGTATATTTAAGTACATTATACGTATACTCATTTTTGGAGGTTTTTTTTTTTTTTTTTTTTTAATGTAGAAGGATGTTGACTTAAATAGTTTTCCTGTATCAAATGAACTGATTGCATGATTTTGGTTTTCCTTTTGCTGACGTGGTGTATTACACTTATAGATTTGAACATGTTGACACATCCTTGCATCCCTGAAATGAATCTCACTGGATCATGGTGTATGATTCCTTTAATATGTTTTTTAATTCATGTGATAATATTATGTTGAGGATTTTGCATCAATATTCAGTGAGACATTTGTCCATAATTTTATTTTTCTTTGTGATATTCTGGTTTTGGAGTAATAGTGATATAGGTATCATAAATATTGTTTGGAAGTTTGCAGTCTTAATTATTTTTGGAAAGTTTGTAAAGACTTGGCATGCTTTGAAAGTTTCATATATTTCACTAGTGAAACTATCTATTCAATGGCTTTTGTTTTTTTGTAGAATTTTTTATTACTGTTTGAGTTTCTGTGTTTGTGATGTTTGTTCAGTTTTTCCCTTTATTCCTGATTCAGTCTTGGAATGTTGCATGTTTCTAAGAGTTTGTCCACTTCTTTTAGGTTATCTAATTTGTTGTCATATCGGTGTTTGCAATATTCTTGTGATCCTTTATATCTCTGTAGCATGTATTGCAACTTCTCTTATTTGTAATATTATTAATGAGAGTTTCATTTTTAAATCTAATGGCTTGCCTGTTTTATCTTGTCAAAGAACCAGCTCTTCTTTTCATTTCTAATTTGAATAGGTTTTCTGATTTCTACTTTACTGATTCATGATCTAATTTTTATTTTATTTTTTCTACTGAGTTTTGGTTTTGTTCTTTTTCTTGTTCCTTTAAGCATAGGATTAAGTGTGTGTGTGTGTGTGTGTGTGTGTGTGTGTGTGTGTGTGTGTGTGTGTGTGTAATTCTTGTTTCCTGAGGTAGACCTGTATTGCTATACACTTTTCTCTGAGTACTGATTTTCCTGAATCCTGTGGATTCTGATAAGTCATGTCTCATTGTCATTGAGCTCATTTCATCTTTGATTTCCACTCTGTGCCTTTTGATTGGTGTATTCAGTCCATTTAAATTCAGAGTGACTATTGATATATGAGGGCTTGTCACTGTCATTTAAATTTTATCTTTCTATTTAATTGTCCTGTTTAGCTTTTGGTCAATTTTTTTTGACCAAAGAGCATCTTTCAGCATATCTAGTAAGAGGTCTCTTGGTAGCAACATCCTTCAGCTTTCCTTTTCAGAGAAAACATTTAGCCCCCTCCCCTTCACCCACCATATCTTAAAGAATATTTTGCAAGGTATTATATTCTTGGCAGGGAGTTTTTGTTTTGGACTGCTTTCAATGTGTTGTTCCATTCTCTCCTGGTCTGCAGAGTTTCTGCTCATAAGGCTGATGTAACTGGATGGGTGCACCTTTATATGTTACTTCTTTTCTCCTGGCCACCTTTAATGTTCTTTGTCATGGACTTTTGATGGTTTTAAAATTGTATGTCATTGGATAGATCTCTTTGGATTTAGATGACTAGAGATCTGTCCACTTTATTGATTAGTGTATGCAGTTCCTCCCCCAGGTTTGGGAAGTTTTCAGCTATTATTTATTTGAAAAGTTTTCTGATCTCTTCTTAACTTCACCTTCAGGGATACTCACTATTCTTATGATGCCTTTTTTAATGGAGTCAGATATCTTGTGGAGTGTTTCTTAACTCTGTATATTTAATTTATCTCTTTTTATGCCTAGTTTATTTCTACATTTCTATCCTACAGTTCATAATCTGTTTCTCTACTTTGTCAATGCTACTTCCATGGCTTTCTATATAGTGTTTTCATTAATTGCATTCTTTAGATCCTGAATCTTTTCATTATTTAAAGCTACAATTTCTGATTATACTTGTCAGTTGTGTTGTTTTTCTGACTCTTGTGTTTTTTTACTTGACTTACTGGCTTGTATGTTTTTTACTTTATTTTTTTTACTGAATTTTACTGAATTATCTGAAATTTCTGTGACTTATTTTGCTGAGTCCTCTTTTAATTCTTTGAACTGTTTCTATGAGTTCTCTTTTCTCTCTCTGAGTGTCTTTATGATTGCTGCTTTGGATACTTTACCATAAGATATAATCTTCCATGTCTTCAAATTTGGTTTCTTGTAAGTTGTCATGGTCTTGTGATTTCATAAAACATGATGTCTCAGTGTATCTTGTGTTCTTTTCTAGTCCACGAGCATTTTTCAGCTGAGCTGCAGTAACATTCTGGTTTTATTTCATCATTTTGACCTTGTTGTCATCTTTAGTAAGGATCACTTGCTGAGTCTGGGTTGGAAGATGGTTTCTTGGTGGTGGAGGAGAATATTAGATGGGGGTAGCTGGCATTCTAGGCTTCAGGGTGAGGTGACTTGCTGTCGTGGCGCTGGAGTCAGCCTTCTTCTCTGGGATCCCAGACCTGTGTCTTGACAGACTATCTGTCATGGTGGTGGTTCTTGTGAGCATCGCGGGAGGAGGAATGCAGTCCTCTACCTTGTTGTAACCCTTGCTGGATTTCTGACATGTGTGGGGCTTGGGGTCTTGACCTCAGCCTCTCCTCATTGGGTTTCACTCAAGTGAAGTACGTGTTACTGCAAAATCTTTGCTTTCTTCTCTCAGTGACTGCAAACTTGGTCTGTTGCCCAGTTATCTTTGTTCCACTGACTGATGCTGGTGCTGCAGCCTCTGTAGTCCAGTGATCACTGTCCTTTCCTGTCACCACAGTCACAACACTCATCTTCAGTCAAGCAGACGTGTGGATTTTCTTAAGCGATCTCTGTAAGTCCCTGTTTGCTGAGTTCCTGGGCCTCCCTCACCATTGTGCTTTGAGACTTCCTACCAGCATCACAGTGGAGACTTGACTTGTTTCTCTTAGCAGTGAACCTGGGGAAGGTCCTCAGAAGCCACCTTCAAGACAGTAGTTCCATTCCTATTCTTTTTCGTGACATTTTGACTCCATCGGCACCTGGCCAGTGACTTGTCAACAGAAATTTTTTGTTGTCCTAAATTTAGAATTATTTGCTTCCTCTTAATTTCAGTTAACCAACTCTGAGAATAATAAATTGAATTCTTTGTTTTTTCCAAAGATATTCAATGAGTTTTTCTTTGTCTTTTCCTTTTATCTTATTTTAAATTACTGTTATTAATTCATGGGTTTAAAAAATCATTGTTTTAAGCAGTTACACTCGTAATTTTTATGGAGACCGTTTCTGTTTAGCTTCTGTGCCCTCTTGATAGAATCAAGTTGTCTATAATATATTCCTTGCTAACTGACACAGAAAGTTCTTTTTTCTATAAAACATTATTGATTATGGTAGAAAACTGAGCTTAGAAGAACTAGGTTTAATGTAAGCAAGCAAATAATCCCTTTTTAGCTTTCTGAAATTTCATTTCCAGTGTCTTGGTCAGAAATATGGAGTCTTAGTTTCTCAGCTCCACTATGAACTTCTGTAGCTGTACCTACATATGGGGACAGGTGGTAGGAATTTGCTTGCAGGGGAGGAAAATGAAAAACTCACTACTGGTTTGCTGGTCCTTTGAATTACTAATTTTATCCCCAGCCTAGCTGCAAGCTTCCCATGTCTAACTAATACTAAGGGTTTACTTACCAAATTATTGTCTAAGTTTTGATCTTATACTCTTATTGCTAAACATTGCTTTGATTTTGTTATTTACAGTCACTTAATTCTTGGCAAAAATGTAATTATTTGCCTTTTCTCAATGTTGATGTTTCTCAGAGTTAAGGTAATGCAGTTTATTGGCTCATTATCTGAGCTGGATGCATACGTGTAATTGAAAGTAGCACTATCTACATATGTCAGTAAGAGGATAGCAATCTGTGATAATGGTATAACAGTACAAGACTGACTGTAGAAAGGACTGCTGACATTATTCCTGGTTAAACAGAGGAATATTTCACATTTGTCTCCAGGCTGCACAAGTCAATTAGAAGAACATAAACCAAAAATAGACTTTTAGTCTGTAATATAAAAATAGTGTTTAAAAGAAGGTAAAGGGGATAGGGTGGGAATTTTGGTTGAAAGAAATAAATTTTATAGTGAGGATGAATGGACTGGTCTTAGTAAATTTAATGTATCAGATACAGATGTTTATTTAAGATGATATATACCTTAAGTTTATATAGTATTATGTTGCGATGTTTCTTCAATTAAGAAAAAGCACAGCTGGATCAAAGAAATTACAGTTGTAGAAGCAAATCAATTTGCAAGTGTGGAGAAACATTTGTGAGGGTCTTCCTGTGTGGTGGTCTCTTAGGTCTAGCTGCTGTCCCAGTGACAATTTTTCCTCTTAGAAACAAAGAAACATTTAAAGATCTTAAGAACTATATAGTCTTCATCAATAGGATATCTATCAGGAAAACTGCAGTTTTCAATTTTGTATTCCAAACTCAAGTCTGACCACACTTGTGCAGAGCAGACATCCCTAAAGTTTTTGTTTTTTAAATCTGCCTACAATTTCACATCTAGGGGAAGCTCTATGACACTGTATTCTAGGGGTCTCATTGAGATGTCCAAAAACCTCTTCTTTAACATTGCTTTCAGCAAGTCTCACTGAAGAGCAATGACTTTGCCATGATTTTCTCTTTCAGGAGCTGATAATAAGAGGGGAAAAGGAAAGAAAGAAGAGGGGAGGGAAGAACAGGTGAAAGAAAATGAAAAAAGAAAGCATTTCTTGTAATTTCATATTTGGTAAATAATTTAATCTTTAAAACCACTCAGTAGAATGTGTTAGTTTTAATTTACATGAAAGTCTAATGACCATCACGGTATAGCATAGTGCACTGTTGACACAGGGGTTAGTATATTGAATTCTGGAGCCAAACTCCCAGAGTTTATACCTTGGCTCCCCTACTTATTCCCTGTGTTAATTTGGACAAGCTATGTAACATTTTTGTACTTCAGTTTGTCAGGAAAATGGAGGAAATAATGGTGCATATCTGAAAGGACTGTTCTAAGAGTTGAATTAGTATAGTAACCCTTATGTATCCTAGATACTATGTATGTTTTAGCTAATTAAAAAACTATTACATGAAACTCATCCAACCAAAGGGAATGGTAGACCTGGATTGGGAGAGAATTTGTAAGGCAGATAGAGTCAGGCTATACAAAACTGATTTGAAAATACCCATTAGGTGTTTGAAGGGAGAAATATGGAAAATGGTATAAGATCTCTTGAATTACCTTTCAGAAAAAAAATCTTAGAGAAATGTAATGTTAAGTTGCTGGGTTGGGCCTGTATTGAGGCTTTAATAAGTCATTAAAGAACTCTATATAGTCTTAGGAACATGCAGGTATCATGGAGCATAAGACTTCTATGTGATAACTTAGCATGGATATCAACCCACATAGGGAGTTTTATTTTTCCCTTCAGTATAGTTGTAGGTAAATGAAGATGAGAAATGACAACCATGATGTGGTATAATAAGAAATATATTTGATCTTTGTCCTGCTTCCTGGTGGAGAACTAAAACTTTTGGTTTTTGTAAGTGATAGGCGTGATAGGAGCTCCTTTCAACCATATCTGTATTTATGCTAATGAGATGACTCGATAAAAATAGGTGATAGCTTCAGGTAGGGAAGCCAATTATCAGAAAGACTAAAGACTAAGTCTGATTACAAGCTGAGAATTTTAATCCCACCTTTAGCTTCCCCAAAGGGGAGAGAGAATAGAGTTTTAGTTCAATCACCAATGGCCAGTAATTTAATGGATCTTGCCTGTGTATTAGAGTTTCCATAAAAATCCTTGAAGACAGAGTTTGGGCAGTTTCTGGATTGGGAAGCACATCAGAATGCTGCGAGGGTTGCCTTTCCAGAAAGGGCATAGAATCTTTTTACCCTCCCCTACTCTTCCTGTGCTTCCCTTCAGTTTGGCTATTCTTGAGGTATAGCCTTTATGATAAACCTATAATAGTAAAGTTTTCCTGAGTTCCAAGTCCTTATAATGAATTACTAAACTTGAGAAACCCCTGAATTTTTAATTAATCAGGGAGAAATGTGAATAGCCTGGTCACATCCCATTTGCTATTGGCACTGAAGTGAAGGCAGCTCTTGAGACTGAAATCTTAATCTGTAGTGTTTGAGTTAATTCTGGGAGTTTATGTTAGAACTGAATTATTAGAGATCCACTTGACATGGGAGAATCAGAATTGGTTGGTGTGAGGAAAAATTCCACATACTTGGTGTTAGAGGCAGTGTCAGAAAGAACCTCTCATGTGGTCTAATGAAAAGTGTCCACAGTGGTGACAGGTGTCGTATCTGTGGTCAAGAGAGTGACTATCTTTGGCTAAGACATAGAGGTCTGGGAGTCTCAACAAAACTGGTTGTGTTTAAGGGAAGTACTGAGATATTATAAAATACAAACATAAGGGAAAAACCTCACTGCTGCTTAACTTCTAAAAGTCTTAGTACTCTAGACTTTAGAGTCAGGAGTGATTTCTGGGCTGACTTTTCTATGATTACTCTGATTATTCCCTTTTTATTCATCCATTCAACAGAAATATAATTATTTTCTATTATATGGCTAGCATTGTGCTAAACATTTGACTATAGCAATGATAAGACAAAACCCTAGCCTTTAGATAACTTAACATCTAATAAAAGAGAAGAGAGACATTCAATCAATAGTTAAAAAAATGAGGAGTTGGTAAGAGTTAGCGCTAGGGACTACTATGTTTTTTATTTGCTATACCAGATGTTCTCATTAATACATGAGGGAGATTAAATTTTAGAATAAATGATATATTTCCTGTGTAATCTTTTACTTATCCTGCACTTCGTAATATTCTCTTTCCTTCAAGAAACTTTTATATTCCTTTACCAATATGACTCATGTAAAGGATATAGGAGAGAGTATGGAAGTTTAACATTCTTGCTATAGCTCCCTAATACATTGAGATAGCCTCTGATAGCTGCAATAGCCTCTAATTGGTCTATTATGGTAGTGAAGCCCCTACTCAGGAGGTTACAGTTTTGCCGTAAGGTCTTCCTCCTCAGTGAAATTAGATAATGAATGAAAAGCAATGTGATAGTCCTAAACACATGATAGTTACTCACTTCTCAGGAATCACAGAAGAAACAATTCAGATAAGGTAGAAATAACATGCATGTCTTTTAAAGGTATTTTGAATGGAGTTGGAGTCATTACTTGTGAAAACACTTAAATTTGAGATTTGAAGTTCAGGATAGGACCAATTCTGGTTCCTTTTTAGGTGGTAATGTTTTTACTTTGGATGGTACAAAATATGTAGGCATCATTCCTCCAGAGAGTCATGCTCCCAGTGATTCAAATGGTTTGATGACTTTTCAGATTCAATTTTTTTTCCACTGGTACAGAGGCATAGTAGAGGGAATTGTGCAGATGACAGAACATTGTTAGGACAGCCTCAACTTTGGCGTATAGCTATTGCCATTGGGATCCAAATACTGTCCTCTCATCCTAGCATCTTAACTATGAGACTCACTATTACTTTAGTAATCACTTTTTGGAGAAAAACAAAACATTAAACTATATGCATAGAATTTTAGATCGAAAACAATTACAAAATAGTAAAAAGTGAAATAAGGTGACATTTGATCATATTTTCATGCCGACATGACCTAGTTACATATGATGAAGGAACAGTAAGATATTTTAATAACCTTTTTCAATATTGCATTGAAAGTTAGGCAAAAGTCTCTTGAACCCATGCATTTCTACTCTTTCTACTGAGTGATTTCAAATGGCAGTACATATCAGTATCATTTGGGGGAGCTTTTTAAATATGAACATATCTGGTAAATCTCTAGTAAATTTTAGTTTCTAGGAGTATGTTTCAGCATGCGTATTTTAAAAAAATCTTTAAGGGTAAGAAGCAGCATCAAGTAAGACTCTGCTATTCCAAGTCTATTATTAGGTAGAGAGCCTTGAATGAATCACATCCATTTACAGCTGATCAATCAGTAGACTTAGAAGACAAATGTTTGTTTTCCTTAGCATGGTAAATGTCTATGTATTTTGTATTATTCAACAGTTGGATTTTTGTGTAGAAGAATTCTGTTTGAACATGTTAATATACTTTAAAATTTATAATATTACTAGTATAGAGTATTTTGATTTTCTGAAAGAAGCACAAAGTATTATGTTTTAGAATTTAGCTTTTCTTCAGGATTCATTCCTAAATTTCAATCCCTTCTAAATCTCACCCAAAGATTTTGATTTTCATTTACCTTTGCATAATTTCTGTAATTTTGTGTTTCCTGTAAACTAATATTTACTCCATTATATCACTCAACTTTGATTAAAATAGCAATGAAAATAATCACAGCATAATCTAGAAGGTTGATAAGGCCTTTGGACTATGAGTCTCTGATTTCTGCATTATTTCAAACACCTACTATAATTTATAAGAAGATTTATAAAAAATATGTATTTGGTAATTCGAATGATCAAAATGTATTTTTCATTTGTTTATTTGGTCTTAATCCACAGTTTCTGACTCACACTTCTCAAAAGCCTTGTAATTTCCTAAATTGTGAATTCCTAAATTCCTAAATTCCTCAATGTATCTATAGTTATGTTAATGAGGCAACTTTTGAGGAACCTTCTAAGGATGGGGGCTAGTTACCAGGAAGCCAACTGTGATTTTCCAACTACCAGTCCCACCCTTAGAACTCCAAGGAGAGGAGTGCTAATGGGTTAATCAATCATGCTGATGTAATCTCCACAACCCGAAAGGTGGGGCTTGAGAGTTGCTTCTGGGTTGGTGAGTCAGTAGATATTTTGGGAGAATGTTGCTTGGAAACTCTGTATCTTTTTCTACATATACCTTGTCCTATGCATCTCTTTTCTCTGACTGTTCCTTTTTGCTTTGTAATTAATACATGATCTTGTGAGTAAATTGGCTTCCTTAATTCTGTGTCATTCTAGCAAATTAATAAAAACTGGAAGGTATACTGGGAAACTTTTCTCTATAGCTAGTCAGTCAGAGGTTTAGGCAATGATCTAGGCTTGATATGGGCATCTGAGATGGAGTCCTTAACCTGTGAAATCTGATGCTATCTCCAGGAAGATAGTAGCAGAATTGAACAGAATTGAGTTGAATTCTCAGACACTAACAGAGTAACTGAGAATTGCTTCTTGTAGTTGCTGGAAAATAGTCTCAAGAACTTCAAAACGCCTACTTCCTCAAAGGGAAATAGATGAAACTGGATTAGAAAAAGAGACTCTGCGTGTGCAGGAAAACTTGATAATTTAATATATCTTGAAATCATAAGAGCAAAATAATCTTATTGTTTCACCCCTGCAGAGACATTTCTGAGAAATGGGAGCCTCATTTTAAGTGGTGATTTTATAAACGTCACAGGGGCAGTTCTGCCAAATTTTTGGTTTAAGGCAGAATGCAAATATGTTTGATCTGTTGAATGATCTTTAATGAAATTGTTCTCTTTTCCTTGAATGCAGTTTTTAAAACTGCTGGATTCTGCACCTGTAGCAATTTCTGGCTGATTTTCAAGAAAAGCCCAGGGAATCACAAATTATAGAGTAACATGCTTCGCACAAAAGTTTAACAACTTGGCCCCACGTAGTCTTTGCATTAAATATCTCAGAAATCAAGGGAAATAACTAAATTAAGCAGCAAATATTAAAATTCTGTTGCTCTCAGCATGTATAAGGGTAGGAGTTGTGTACAGTCATTTGCTGAATGTTTTCATCTGGATTAAGGCTGCTTTCAGTTATTTCCTACAGCTCTCTAAAATCCTAATATTAGGTATCAGGAATAATGAGGTTCTGGTTTTGTTTTTGTTTTGTAAATAACTCTGTCCTTATTAAATCTAATAATAAAATCTTTACAAATAATTCAGACAGCAGTGCTGTCAATCAGCAACTAATTGTCCTGTGTGGTGATGCAGGAGACTGTGGGGGAAGTGGACCATTTCCATAATCTCCCACAAAATGTCTAGTGTCTGCCTAGATTTGTGGCTTCTAACCTAATCGAAGATTTTCACTCTCATATAAGAGTAGTTTTTGTATCTATTGATTAAGAAAATGCATAATAAATTGCTATGTTAGCTGATAAATGCAGAAAAATAATAAAGTCAAATCACTGTTAACAGCTTGAAATGGGATAGAATCAATAGGTATTAAAATAAATGGACAAAATTATTGAGGAGCAGGATATTCACATAGTATTACTTGCCACCACTTAAACAATTATTTTTAAAGGGAACAAAAAAAACTTTGCAATAAAGATATCTACCTATGATCATCTAAACCACATGATCAGTCCTAGTATTCCTAATAGATGAACAAAGAGCATTATAGTGTTCTGACTGAATGAAATAACTATACAATATTATCTAATAATCTTGCAAAAATGCTTTAGCAGAATCTTTACCAGAAATACCAATCAGACAAACTCATGTGGGGTTATTCTATAAGACTATTGGCCTGGCATTAGGTAAAACAAACAAACAAACAAAAAACCCTACAAAAAATACAACTTCCATGCCATAGAAATTGAGGAATAGGATAAGAAACTAAGAGGCTATTTTTATTAAGAGATTACAAAAATATTCTTGATCTCAATCTTATCTTTAGTACCTGAGTCAGAAACAGAAACTTAAACTTTTAAAGATGTTTTAGGAAATTTTAATATAGGCTCTCCTCCCTCTCATTATTGTGTTAATTTCAATAAATGTGAGAACCATGTTATTATGTAGTGCAATGCCTTTAGTTTTATTCTTAAGAGATGATATTAACTTATTTAATGGTGAAGAGGTGAAGTATGCAATTTAGTTGTAAATGGATCAGGAAAAAAATACAATAGTACAAATAAGCACATAGGAGTAAGACATATACTGCCAATAATGTTAAAAATTGGTGAATCTAGATGAAGTGCATTTGGATCATTATGTGCTACTCTGCCTTTGTTGCTTTGAAAGTATTCAAAATTAAAAGTTGGAGAAAACCTTCTTATGGAATCAAAACACAGTACATAAAAATCCCGTAGACATGAGAAATTATTACTGACTTGATAATGTTTTAAAATTAATTAATTTTACTAAGTATAAGCAATTGACAGTCATGGAGGATTTTCTGTGGGTAACACATTCTTTCAGCCTATAAGCATTGTTTACTGCAATGGACTCAAAGACCTCTTGAAATAATTATAAACTTACTCATACTTTAATCTCTTTGGTATGTATCTCCTAGATAAGAGGAAGTGCTCATCTCAGAGGATCACTTCCTGGTAATCAAAGATAGTCTGATAGAGCTCTCTGACTAATATAAATTTATTCATTTCCAAAATAAGAAGTATACTCTGCAGCTGCTTTGAAAAAGTTTGTTCATTCTTGGACTCTGGTACTGAATCTGCGTTATTGGATTGGCTGCCTCACTCCTCACTCCTGAACTTGGTCCTATGAACATTTCTTTTTTTTTTTTTTTTTTTGAGAAAAAAACGCGTTCTCTTTAGAGCTGTCAAAATCAAAATTTGTCTTATTTGTGGACCCATGGATATTCTTTTTGCTCTGAAACTTCTGAATCTTTTACTTTATTGAGCATATTTTATTTTGGTAAAAATAATTTTCAGTAAAAGTGGCTCCAGAAAAGAGGTTCTTAATAAACATGAATGTCTACAAAGTTGGATTCATTAACAAAAGACAGGCCTGAAATAAAGTATTCATAAATATTTCACTTTACTTTTAAAAGACATCTTTATTGTTAAATACTTTCATAAAGCAAAAATATAACTTGGTAAATTATTATAAGGCAAACACATTTTTAAATCATCCAAATGAACAAATAGAATTTTCAGTCACCTTAGAAGCCCCTGCAACTTTGTAGTTTCACATTCTATTCAGTCCCTTCCATTTCATCTAAATATAACTACAATCCTGATTTTTTAATTACATTTTTGCTTTTCTTTATTTTGTACCAAAGTATTTTATACCAAAGTATGCAAACTCAAATCCTTTGATTCTCTCCCCTTCCCTCCTTCATATATATATATATATATGTGTGTGTGTGTGTGTGTGTGTGTGTGTGTGTTTGTGTGTGTGCATTTATGTATATGTGTGCATACAAATATGTATGTGTATATATGTATAGCTACATAAATATATTTGTATAATTTTAGCTACATGAATAGATATTACATTGTATAATTTTATATTACTTATGTTATATATTAATATATAAATATATATATTGCTTTTATAGTATAGCATAACATTGCATATGGCATTATAGTCCTTTTATGTTCTCTTAATGTAGATTTCCCCTCCATTCTCCTCTTTTCCTTTATTTAAGAAACCCATATCTTTGATCCATGGTTTCCACCAAAATGTATTACGCTAATTGCATTTCAGCATGTAACTTAGTACATTTCTATCCTATTCGTTTTCTATATATCTAGATAAGAAATCTTAATCAGATATGAATGTTTGGACACGATGATTTTACAGTTGTTGTGTGCTCTTTACTGCTTGTTTTATAGCAATTGCTGCACACTGCTCAGAGCCAGACATTATTAAGGATGCAAAGTGATGTTATTGTAATTCTATAATTCTTTCTTCATCTATAAGATAAAACCTTCCATAAAAAGAAATTTACCTTTATTACTTATTTATCCTTAGTTATAGATAGAATTGCAAAGATAGAACAAATATACTTTTAATTATTCTTTTAATACTTACAGTTTCAAAAAATGAATTGCTTCAGTACCATTCAACAATTTGATCAGTTAGGCTACCTCCTTTTGACAAATAGTTAGAATTAATGGATTTAAATGCATTTGAACTTCAATACATTATAGTTATAATTCTTAGTAAAATGCAAATTGTCCCTTTTGTCTGTGGAGGTCTCCTTAGCTTGCTTCTGGAGTCCTTATAGACTCTGAGGAGTCTTTTGAGAGTCTTTACTCTTTGATAGAGTAATGTATTCTAGCTTATTGTGTACATTTTGTCTTCCAAGTCTATAATTAGCGATTCCTCAGAAGTATCTTTTAGGGGGAAATTATTATTTTTTATTGTTTTTAGGACATTATCTTTATTTTTTAATTAATTTTATTGCATTTTAACCTCAACTTGGTTTGAGGAATACATAATATCAAATTTATACCTGTATATAGTGCAGTAGATTTAGCATTATTTCCTATTTTTCCCTCCATTTTATAATTAATCCCGTTTACCATGTTTCATACCCACCCCTCCCCCATTTCTATCTGTGCCCTCTGATTTGCCTCCCCCCCCCACTAAAAATCTATTGTTGTTTGGATTATCTTTTTAAAATAATTCTATTATTGTTTAATTTAGATCATTCATATGCTTTCTATCTCTGTACACATCATTTGAATCATATTGCACAATGCCTTTTGGCTTATCTTGGTATGCATAATTCTCTCCAAGTCCACCCATGTTGTTGCAAATGGCAAGGTTTTCCCCTTTTTGATGGCTATGTAGTATTCCATTGTGTATATATACCACATTTTCTTTATCCATTCATTTGTTGATGGGCTTGTAGGTAGCTTCCAGTTCTTAGCTATTGTAAATAATGCTGTGATGAACATGGGGTGCATATATCTCTGCAAATAAGTGTTGTTGCTATTTTAGGGTGAATACTCAGTAGAGGAATAAATGGGTCATATGAAATTTCATTCTCCATTCTTTCAGAAAATCCATGCTGCTTTCCAATGTGGTTGCACCATTTTACACTCCCATCAACAATGAATAAGAGTTCCTTTTTTTCCACAGCCTCTCCAGTACTTGTTTCCTTTTATTTTGGATAATAACCATTATCACAGATATGACATAGTATCTCATTGTTTTTTACATATTTTAAAGGAAAGGTACAGGCAGGAATATATGTGAGTAGGCAAGCAGGCAGGAAGAGAGAGGAGGTAGAAGCACTATATTTTTATTTAGTTGTTCACATTGGCTATGCCCCCGACCCTGGGTCTTGAACCTGGAACCTTGGGATGTATACAGGACTACTCTTGAGAGTAATAGGCTGCTAGTCCACCAGGGTGGACCCTCTCAATGTTGTTTTGATTTGCATTTCCACAATGACAAAATAAGTAAAATTTTTTTCATGTACCTGTTGGCCATTTGTAAGTCATCTTTAGACAAGTGTCTATTAAATTCATCTGCCCAGTTCTTAACTGGATTTTTTAATTGTTGTTGAATTTTATGAGTTTTTGGTATATTTTGGATATTAACCCCTTGTCAGAGATGTGATGGGCAAATATGTTCTCCTATTCTCTAGGATGTCTTTTTGTTTTGATGAGAGATTCTATTGCTCTGCAGAAGCTTTTCAGTTTAATGCAACCCCGATTGTTCATTTTGGAATTTATTTCCCTTGCTATTGGAATCAAGTCCCCAAAGACATGTCTTAGCTCAGTGTCCAGTAGTATTTTGCCTGTTTTTTTCTATGTATTTTACAGTTTCTTGCCTTACATCTAAGTCTTTAATGCATTTGGAGTTAATTTTTGTATATGGTGTTAGGTAGTGGTGTAGTTTCAACATTTTGCCTGTGGCTGTCCAGTTCTCCCAGCATCATTTATTAAGACTATCTTTTCTCCATTGTAAGTTTTTGTCAAACATTAAATGTCCCTATATATATGGGTTTATTTCTGGGCTTTCAGTTCTGTTCCATTGATCTATATTTATGTTTTTTTTTTTCCCTAGTGCCATGCTGTTTTGCTTACTATTGCTTTGTAGTAGAGTTTGAAGCAAGGGAGCATGATGTTTGAATTGTTGGCTTTTTTCCTCAGCATTATTTTTGCTTTCCTGGGTCTCTTGGAGTTCCAAATAAATTTCATAATTTTTTGTTCTGTATCTGTGAAGAATGTCTTTGTAATTTTGGTAGGGATAGTATTGAATCTGTATATTGCCTTGGACAATAGGGTCAATTTGACAATGTTAATTCTTCCAATCCATGAGCATAGAATATCTTTCCATAGCTTTGTGTCATCTTATTTATTTTAGTAATATACTATATACTATAGTTTTCAGGGTATAAATCCTTCACTTCTTTGGTTAAATTTGTTCCAAGGTATTTCATTCTTTTTGATGCAATTATAAACGGTATTATTTTCTTCAGTTTTCTTCCTGCATTTTCATTATTAGCATATAGAAATGCAACCGATTTTTGAATATCAATTTCATAGCCAGTCATTTACTGCAATTGTTTATTATTTCTAGTAGCTTCTGACTTGAGTCTTTGGGGTTCTCTATTTTATCATGTCATATGCAAATAGTGGTAGTTTCACTTCTTCCTTTCTTATCTGGATACCATTTATATCTTTTTCTCATCTGATTACATTGGCCAGGATCTCCAGCACTACATTAGATAGTAGTGGTGAGATTTTTTTTTTTTTTTTTTAAATTTCATCCTTGCTGTGTTCCTGATCTTAGAGAAAACACTTATAGTTTTTATCCATTTTTAAATTATCGACTGTGAGTTTGTCATATATAGCCTTTATTATATTGAAGTACATTCCTCCTACACCTATTTTTGGAGAGTTTTTAACATAAAAGTGTGTTGAATCTTATTGAATATTTTTTCAACATTTATTGAGATGATTATGTGGACTTTGTCCTTTTTAATTGATGTAGTGCATCACATTTAGTGATTTGAGTATGTTGAATAATCCATACATCCCTGGAGTAAATTCCACTTGATCATGGTTTGTAATTTGTTTAATATGTTCTTGAATTTGGTTTGCTATTGCTTTGTTGAGAATTTTTGCATTAATAGTCATCAAATATATTGGTCTGTAATTTTCTTTTTTGGTGTTGTATTTATCTGTTTTTGGAATCATCATGCTATTGGCATTGCAAAAAGGTCTTGAAACTTTTGTCATCTTCAATTTTTTTGAGCAGTTTAAGAAGAATTGATATTAATTCTTCTTTGAATGTTTTATAGAATCTACTAGTGAAAGCATCTGGTTCAGGGGTTTTGCTTTTGAGAAGATTTTAAATTTATTATTTCAATTTCCTTGCATGTGATTGATCTGTTCATGGTTTCTAGTTCTTCTTGGATAAGTCTTGGAATATTGTATGTTTGCAGGAATGTGTCCTTTTCTCCTAGGTTATCCCATTTATTCGCTATAGCTGTGTGTAATGTTCTCTTACAATCCTCTGTATTTCTGCTGTTATCTGTTGCAATTATTCCTCTTTCATTTCTGATTTTATGTTTTCCCTCTCCTCTTTTTTGTGAGTCTGACTAGTGACCTGTCTATTTTGCTTATTCTTTCAAAAAACCACCTTTAGGTTTCATTGATGTTTTGGATAGTCATTTTGGTGTCCATTTCATTGATTTCTGCCCTAAGTTTTATTATTTCCTTCCTTCTATTGGTTTTAACTTTCTTTCTTTTTTTTTTTTTTTTCCCTTTTCTAGTGCCTTTAGGTGAAAATTTAGGGATTTTACTTGTGATCCTTCTTGCTTCCTGAAGTAAGATAGTATCACTATAAATTTCCCTCTTTTTTTTGTTTTATTGCTTTTACTGCTTCCCACTGATTCCAATATGCCATGTCTTCATTTTCACTTGACTTCAAGTATTTTTTAATTTCATCCTCTTCCCTCTTTTGTTTAGCAGCATGTTTATTCTCCACTCTTTTGCACCTTTCCTCTCCTTTTGGTTGATACCTAGTTTGATGTTGCTGTGATCTAAAAAGATGCTAGAAATGATTTCAATATTTGAAAATTTATTGAGACATGTTTTGTGTCCCACCATATGGTCTATACTTGAGAATTTCCATGAGTACTTGAAAAGAATGTGTTATCTTTCATCTTAGGGTGAAGTACTCTCTGTATATCTATTAAGTCCATCTCTTCTAATTTGTTGTTTAAAGATCCATTTGCTGATTCTCTGTTTGGATGGTCTGTCTTTTACTGAGAGAGTAGTGTTAAAGTCCCCTACTATTATTGTGTTGCTGTTAATATTTACATTTACATCCATTAATATTTCTTTGATATACTTGGGTGCGCCTTTATTGGATGCATATATATTAATATATGCATTTTTGCTATTGATCCCTTTATCATTATTTAAGGACCGTGTTCCTTTTTTTGCTTTCTTTAGTTGAAAGACTACTTTATCTGAGATAAATATACCAGTTCCTGCTTTTTTAGATTCACCAGTTGCATGGAGTACCATTCCACTTCCATTTACTTTAAATCTTTGCTTGTCTTTTGATCTTAGGTGAGTTCCTCGCAAACAGCCTATAATTGGGTTCTGTTTTTTAATCCATTTAGCCACTCTGTGCCTTTTAATTGGTGAATTCAGTTTGTTTACATTTAGAGTGCGTATTTATATTTGAGGACTTGCTGCTTCCTTTTTGATTTTTGTTTTCTAGTTTTGCTTAGTTGTTACCTTGTTTAAATTTTTGTAAAGATTTTTTTCTCTTTGGTTTAGATAGTAGATGCTTTTTTTTTTTAAACATTTCTTGTAGAAGAGGTATCTTGGCAGCAAAATCTTTCAGCTACTATTTATTGGGAAAAACTTTTATTTCTCTCTTGAATTTGAGAGTTTTGCAGAATGTAGTATTCTTAGCCTGTAATATTTTGAAGACATCATTCCATTCTCTTCTAGCCTGTAGAGGTTCTGCTGAGAAGTCTGAAGTTAGTCTGAGGGGAGAACCTTTATAAGTTACCAGCTTTTTTTTGTTGTTGTCCTGGCCACCTTTAAAATTCCTCCTTTGTCTTGGAATTTTGATGATTTCACAATTAAATGTTTTGGTGTAGATTTTTTTTTTTGCATTTTATGTTGTTGGGTGTTCTGTTGTCTTCACTGACTTGTATGTTCATTTCCTTCTCTAGGTTTGGAATGTTTTCAGCAACTATTTATTTGATATGATTTCTGTTCCCTTCTTTTTCTCTTTGCCTTCTGGGAAACCTAATATTCTTATGTTGCCTTTTCTAATGGTGTCAGATATTTCTCTAAGTGTTTCTTAATTAAAAATATAATTTCTGTTTTTTCTTCCACTTGACTCCTTTCTGCATTGTTACCCTCTAGGTCACTAGTCCTTTCCTCCATTTGGTTTATTCTATTTCTGTAGCTTTGTATATTATTCTTAATTTCATTTACTATCTCCTTTACATCCTGTATTTATGTTAATTTTTTCCTGTAGAACTTCAATTTCTACCTTCTATTCTTTGATTATATTTTTGAGGTAATGTAAACAAAGATGATACTCAAGGTACTGTTGAGTAGATAGAGATGTAGAGAAATTAGCAAGGTACAATAAGGTAAGTATAGTAAAGCTGCGCACAAAGGGATGAGGAAGCACAGAGGAAGGAGTGATTAATTCTGCAGAAGGGACACTTCATAAAGGAGTCAAACACTACTAGAAACTTAAAAACATGAGTATACAGGTAATAGGTAGGAAAGCGGTAGGGATAATAATGCAAACCAAGGTAAAGTGGTCGTGATTTGCTTAGCCTGTTCAGGGAACTGTAGGTAGTCACTGGCAATAGGGAGATGGAGTTTGGGCTTGCGATTTTCCAGTTAGATTGGAAAGGAGCCTGTGCATTATATTAAGGAGTTTGGGCATTTGGGCATGTTATATTGTTAGCTAAGCTATGTAAAGGTTTTTCTTCATATTGGGTGTTAGGTACTGTACATGCACTGGTATATTCTTTTTTATTTTTTTTAAGAAGAGGTTCTAGTAGGAATGGAGGTGAGCAAGCAGGCAGGCAGGAAGAGAGTGGGGGGTAGAGAAACATTTATTTTATTTAGTTATTCCTCTTGTTTGTTTCCCCCAGCCCTAGTCTTGAACCTTGTTCTTTGGGATGTATGTGGGCTCTATCTGGTAGACTTAGACATTAGGCCACCAGGGTTGCTGCATTACTTTATTCTTAAAAGAACAATATAGGGTTGATACTCTTGTTATTCCCATTATGACTATAGCAAAGTTAAATCTAAGAATATTAAAATGACTTTATTGTGTGCCCCCGACCAAACAAAAATAATAGTTTTAAACGCCAAATATGTTTAACACCAAAGCTTAGCTTTCTTCCACTAAGCTGTATACTATTTCCATTGGCAATAAATGCTTCATGGGGCTATTTTTATCTTTAAAACTCATGATATATTGTCCCTCATCCCCTAATTTAGTAGTATGCTGGTGCTGGCTTGTACCAGTTTACAGAAGCCAACAGCTCTTTACAACTTTTCCAACTCTAAATAGACCATTGTGTTAGTTAGATCATGGAAGTAGGAGACCACTACAAATCAGTGTTATTTTCTATAAAAATTGTTGTTAATATATACTGATGCATCAGTGAGCCAGTATATTGGATTTTTTACTTTAATTTTCATTATTATTACTATTACTTTTTAACCTCCAATTCTGAACTGGCAAACCTGGGTTCTTGGAGTTTACATGGTCTGCACCTTAGCCGTCTTAACCACCTGAGCCATACATGTGCACCTCTTGGATATTTTGATGTATTGAATGATAAACCTTTTGTGTTTATATACACTGTACGTTCTTGTAAATTGAATAATTTTTGATCCAATGCTTTAAAATCCTTCCAGAATACTTAAATTGCATGAATTAACATTTCCTTTAATGCGAGCCAATTTTTCATGAGAATAATTGAATGTCAAAGCATCCACTAAAAGCCCTGTTTTTTCATTAACCACTAGTTTTATTATCACTTGTGATGTATAAAGATATGATTATTAATTATGGATTTTCTATCCCTTTTTTCTAAAATAAAATCATCAACTTAGATTTCCATTAACATTTAATTTTTGAACTTCAAGTACAAATATATGTATATATATACTTATTTTTGTGACTAGTCTTATATTTACTTTTCCTCATTCATCATTTCTTTAAACTTGTTTAATATTTATTTAATATTTTGTAATGATACTCATGTTCTCTTTATCATTCTTTATTGGGTTATTATAATTGTTTTCTGTTCAGTGATTTATTTTCAGGAAATAATCCCAAGCTTATAACGCGCAGAAAGGAGTATAAAAGTAGACAGCATTTTCATAGGACAGCAAACAGCAGGAGCATAAACATAGTAGCATTAGTTACCTCTCCCCAAGTCCTACAGGCTATATAGTGAACCCAGCATGCTGTGGTTTGTACTGTAGGAGGAGACTGCAGGATCAAGGGTTCAGTACCTATCAGAGTAAACAGTAGGTAGTCAGTGTTGCTGCCAATAATTCCATCTCAATGGCATACACTCTCAGTGGCATACATGGCTCACTCTCCTTCACAAGTAAACATCTAACTTAAAGGCCACAATCACCCCAGTTCAGAATTTGTCATTAAAATTTTATTTGGACCACCATTTCATTGGTTTGGTCAAGCCTCAATGGCAGTGTCACCAAATTGTCATAGACTTGATTGCCATGAATGGCAAAACACAAGGTTGTTTGAGTGTCAGAATATATATGTGAATTCATATCAATCAGTTGTGACTGTCCATGTGTTTCTCATATGTGAAGTTGGGAGGTCTACATTGGGAGATCTTGGCAAGAGTGTCAAGCACAGAAAATAATTCAGGATGGTCAGGTCCACATAAATTTTCCTATTCATATCATGTGGGTGTGTACAATAAATCCAGATGCAGATTAGATTGCGAGTTTAGCTGCAGCTTGACTCAGGCAGACCACATGATTGTTTTATCAACCTGAAGTGCTAGATCAAGGGGACGAAGAGCAATAATCATTCCTCCCTCCCATCCTTCTCAGGATCTAATGTCTTCCCTCCTTAGGTGCTTCCCTCCTTGTTTTCCTTCCTCTACAGTCACATATTTTGTCCTAACTGTTCAACCACTTCTTTCCTTTTCTCACTGTGATGTGTCAGGCATCAAGAGTATGTGACACAATGGTGGAACTAATAATCACCCAAGTTGTCCCCCATCACTTTCCAGTGGGCACCCATGAAGGTACTTCTCTAGAGTTTACAAATTTAATCAGTTGTTCAGTTTGTGCATGGCTGTCATATTTTACAACTAAAACCAGGTGTACTTCAAGCAACAGGATGGAATCACACATTCTGTAACCCAGTTACCATTCAAATCAGTGGGGAAAAAAGGAATGACTAAGTATTGTCAAATTAGTGGAATCACAGATATGGAGATGAATTCTCTATATTCTACTCCACACCTTCATTTTTGTCCCTAATTTCTCTAGCACTCTAAAGGGCATGCTCCCTTGTGGGAAACAGCTGTATTTAATGCTCTTTCTCACTAAAATATTTGTCTAGGATGCTGACTAGTTCTGCCTAGAAATGTAAGTATCAATTTATCAATTTCACCTTGTAATTATGTCAGCAGCCTCAGGGCAATAAAGCTGTATAATTATTTTCAAATACTATGCCCATTTGCCCCCAATGGCTCCCTTTTACTATGAGTAGGATGCCACGGTCCTTAATGACCTTATATGCAAAAAAATGCTTTGTCCCTAATGCCACTTTGGTGTGGTTATAGCTGGAATTTCTATATGCCCTCCCTGAATTTCCCTGGAGACAGAGAACTTGAACATACTACTAGTTTCCCTTTTCTTTTTAGGCTGTCAGGTTAGGATATAGAAGTGCAGAGCCACGCGGTGGAATTGCAAAAAAAAAAAAAAAAAAAAAAAAAATTTCAGGAAGCCACCCATCATCTTCCTGTAGAGCAGCAGTGATCTCCATGGAGGAATCATTTTTTACAGAGGCACTTATTTTCATTGACCTTGGGGAAGTCTTCCTGGGAATGCCAGAACATAGTCATTGAAACAAATCCAAAGTATGAAATCTTACTGTGAAGGCTGATTCTGTTTCTACTGAATTTTCTGCATACGTTGGAAACATGAGGTTGAATGTGAACTGGCTATGTACTCCCACTCATTTTCTGAGTGTATGGCCTTTCTCATTCTCTTATCACAGAAATGCATTCGCCATATCTCTAACAGATCCTTGTATGTTAACTAAAAATTCGTTTCCTCTTTTCCCCTCTTACTCTGAGTTCAACCTTGGTACTTGTATGGGAGCATGGTACTCTACAAATGTAGTTGTTGATGTTAAAACAGGTTTTAGTTGTGCTTCCCTCCCTACAGGGGTCCAGGATGCTTTCCTAGTTATCTCTTCCACAGGAAAGCAAGAACACCCTGCCACTGTGTAAACACTTAGTTTTTGATCCTACCTCTCACCACTCAGCCTCTATTCATTGACTCAACTCCTCTTTATTAGCAGACAGGACAGTGAGAGGCCATCTATTATCATTACCTGCTTGTATGGGAGCATTTACTACTCAACTCTGGGAATATTCCCTGAACCTGATCCACAAGGTTTTTGTCTTCTCCAAAATGTCAGTATCTTGGCACCCAACTTTCTCTTTTAGAAAAGCACCAACCTCTTTTAAGATAGCAACTACTTAAATGCAAAAATCATCAAGACACAGTTGATGAAAAGCAAGACAACTTACTTACTCAGGATATCAAACAGCAGGAGCATCAGCATAATGACTTTGATTACCCAGTCCCTAACTCCCGTAGGCATGTGATGAATTCAGACAAGAGCTACACGCGTTGTGACACAAGAGGAAAACTTGGCCAAAGCCTTAACACCTTTTGAAACAAACATCAAAGAAGCTTGTCTCCTTCCTGTAGGGAGCCAGTAGTCACATTGTGGTCACTTTACTATATGATTAGCTATAGCACTTGCTCAGAGGATAGTCAGGCACTGTATTTAGTATCCTCAGTAAGGATGTACTGGGAGGTGGGTCACTCAGGGCTTATGGCAGGCTCTATGGTCTCTCCTCTAATGCTTATATGGTCATATTGAAAAATTCTATAATTGTTTAGTTATAATCTAAAAATGTTTGATCAAGTTTTGGAAGTCTATCGTGATGAATAGAGGTGAATTTCACATGATTGTCTCAAGATTCACAGGTACCAAGAACAGTACCCGTGCTGAAAAGCAGATATGGTTGGAGATGGTCTGACAAGAAAATCTAGCCTTCCTTGTTCTCTTAGCATCTTTCTTTGAATTTTTTTGAACTCTAGGAAGCTGAGAGGCATTGTTAACCCCCATGCCATCACTTACTTGGATTACCGCTGTGTCACTTAGTAACTTCTAGATCTGCTGTATTCAAATTCTGATTTACTCTTCCTTAAGTACCTTTTTAGTCATTCCTGTTGCCTTCTAGGGAAGTCCAGGATCCCAACTTCAACATGTAGAATACTCTATTAATCGAATCACATCTCCAGCTACTGCTCTTTAGAGTAGCAAGGGAATACCACTCATTATTCCTGGAAGATGGCTGTATTAGTTTCTTTGTCCATGCCATAGTCGGTAACTCAGCTGCATACTGTTCTACTTTCCACTTCCATAGATATTCCTTACCCTCTAAGCTCCAGCACAAGTTCATGAGAACATATACAAAACTCAATTTCTAACCTATTTTCTTTTTTGATACTGAGCATAACTTTCCAACTCAGTCTTTGCTCACTAATGATTGTGAAGTTCCTGTGGGCTGCATATTCAATATGCCTCGTAGATAGTCTATTACTATAGCTTGCATGTAGTGTGTGGTAAGTATATATTTCTTGATAATTTTTCTCTCAATAGTTTTTCTCTCAATGCTATTTGAAGAATTTTAGATGAGATGACTGCATATTTGTTTTTTGATGTTAATTTCATTAAATTATATCTCATCTGCTTTAAGTAAAGAGCACTTTTACATAATTATTGATATTCTCCTTTAGTGAATTTCAATATGAAAATTCTGCAGAGGATGGCCTTCTAATAGCATGCCCAATTTATTCATGTGTCTTTTCTGAAAATTAGATTCCCAATCATTCTGAACTGGATCCACCTGTTCTTTTACTGAATTGATTGAATTATCTGTTTGCTCATATTTCTTTATGAGTGACTTTCAAAACTAATTGTTAAAACTAAAAGGAAAAGATATATGCTGTAGGGAAATGCCAGAGCAACTTGGCTATACAGTTAAATGTATTGTATATTTTTAGAGTTATCTAAGTCGTGGCCATAATGCAATGCAATAGATGTTGTCTTATTACTTTGGTTCAACATTTTTAGAAAAACATACTCATCATAAATTGTTTGCTTGTATTTTTTTATGAAATAGAATGATTATTTTGTCAAGATCAGGCATCCTCAATTATTTTTTCAGACAGAGAAAAATAGCTCATTTATTGAGTTCAGAATTGTTTGATGCCTTGGTATTTCTGAAAGTGCTATTTCAATGATCTTCCAAAGCCTGGATATCTTTAAATAGACTGTGTACCACCAACAATTCAAAAAATATTTATAGATTCTCTTTTCTTACATCTGGTAGAAGAAGAAATGCTATCTGTAGGGACTAGAATTTACTGAAGTGGAAATGACCAGTGGGATGGGAAAGAAGTTTTGAAACATCTCAAAAGAAGGGACGCCTATGTGGAGTGTGGAGGATACAAGGAATAGGGTCTGGGGAGTATGCTTGGCAACTTCACAAGGAATTTTAATCCTCAGAATAAGGTAGAGTAATCAGAAGAGGATAAAATAAAATAAAGTCATTTTTCCTTGAATGTTACAGCACTAGTACATTACTACAAGTTAAATTTAACTTGCTAAAACTGAACCAATTTATATAAATGCTATGACTTAATACCTCTATACCTGGTGAGCCAAAAGACTAACAACCAGTAATATACATGACCAATGACTAATAATGACCTCTGATAAGTTTCAAGTCAGGTCACAGAGCTCTATTATGTCCCCTGGTGTTAAGGAGCCTGGAGATTTTTATTTGGGGATCCTGGAGATTTCAGGCTGGTTCCAAGGAAGCAGCTGATGATGAGGAAAAGGAGCACACAGGGGGTATGCTGGTTAGTTGCTATTAATTTATATGGGTGCATATTTCAATAAGTTAGAAACAAATATGACTATACTAGCGGCAGAATTAATTGATTTGGACTCAAAAATTATGTCTAGAATTTTTCTCAAAGAAAATGAAATCAAACATTGAAAACATGGTGACAGTCACTGTGATAATTCATAGGTCATAGAACTGGAAATAACCTACATACACCAAAGGTTGCATTTTAATTAGTTATGTTTGATTAGTTACATTTTAATGTACTTAATAGAATATGATACAAATAATCCAATGGTGATTATGAAGTTTTTGTGATACCATATATATGCTTATGATACACTGTTATGACACTCATTGTGTGTGTTGGACATCGGTATTTAAAACATACCCATGGACATAACAGGAACTGAATTGTGTTTTCTATTATTTGTATCTGGAATTGAATTTAGTATGGATTGAACAAAAACCCCCAAATTGTTTTCACAGTGTTATGTTTAACCAAATTTCTAAAATCTGTGCAGTGATATTTTACAAAATTAAGTACAGAATTTCACCTGATCATTATGAAAGTTTATCTTGCATGTTTTGGCTCACTGTTTCCAGAATCCCCATTCTATTAGTGTGTGTATTCTTGCACCAAAATAAAAATCCTAGAATTTATTCTTGTTTCCTTTTTCCCGAATCTCTTCATCGGATTCATTACGTTCCTGTTAGTATCTTCAAAATTTATGTTGAAACAGTTCTTTCTCCAAACTTCCACCACTACTGCCCTATCACCTCCTGTCTGGACCCCCCAAGAAAGACTGCCACCTTCCACTCTCACCCCTAACCCCTCCCTCCCCCACACAAACTCTTCTCTGTTTAACTGCTAGAATGATCATTTTGCTAGGTCAACATTATCATGTCACTCTCTCTACTCTTTGAATATAAAATTCAACTTCTTGTTAGTGCCCACAAGCCCTGCAGACCTTATCTTTCTTTATGTCTGCAGCCCCACTTTTTACTATTGTCTCCTCACACATTATGGCCTGCCTGCTGCCATTCTCTCTGTTTTCCACACTGAAGCACCTCCAGCTTATCCTCCCTTCAAACATGTGCCCTAATTACAACTTATGTTTACGAACTTTGTCCTCAGCAGCTTAAATCACAGACTCCTTTCTGTCATTCAGGTCTTACCCAAATTAAATGGTATTTCAACATTTGTTATCATTTATAACATGTCACATGTAAGACCCTGTATATACTGCCAAATACTGTGCAATAATTTTTTATTTCAGCAAGAATAAATTGAGGGAATAGCATACAGATTTTCTCGTTATTAAATTTAATATGTACACACAATTTTTCTGATAAATTGTTTCTTCAGCTTCTCATTTTACGAACAGTTGGAGGATAGGAAAAATTTATTTTTGTACGTTATGGCTCTATTTGTCAATAAACAAGCAGTTATTTATTGCTGAACCTTAGTTGAGCTATTTTAAAAGCGGTCAAACTGTGTGTATAATAGGAGGGACAAGAGAAGAATGAAGTACATGCAGCTGCTTGAGGTTTCTTATTGCTGAACTGTCAGCAGTGAAAGCTTGATTCTTAAACTTTCTTATGTTAGAAGGCGTTAGAGTTAAATATATGGTAGAAAGGATGCAAGATAGTGGATGCATTTACAAATTTGCAACTATGGTGAATATTTTCAATTTAAATATGCATATTATATTAATATTTTAGTAAACATTTTAGTTGTATCTTTTTATTTATTTATTTTATGGTTGTTTTATTTTTGTTTCTATTGCTTTATGCCTTTTAGGATATCTAATTTACACCTCAGTCTATGTGCATTTAAAACCACACCTACCACTGGAGCTCTAGTACCCTTTACCACCACTGTATTAGCTCCTTTCTTCCTTTGTTCTGATCTGTGTTTTTTTATAACATTTAGGTATGTGCCTAAAACTGGGATTGCTGGATAAAATCATGATACTTTTTTTTTGAGGTATCTCTGTAATGTTTTCCAAAGAAGTTGCACTAATATATATTCCCAACAACAGTGAAGGAGAGATCCTTTATCTCCATGCCCTCTTCAATACTTGTTTTTTTAACCACTTTGGACATTCTCACTGGTTTGTGTTTTTTATTTGTGCTTTTCTGATGGTGAATAATGTATATAGCGTTTTTCATGTGTCTGTAGGCATTTCTTCTGGAAAGGTGTCAATCGAGCTCTTCTGCACATTTTTTGAGGGAGTCATTTGCTTTTTGTTGTTGAAGTCTATGAACTCATATATTTTGGAGATTAAATTATTTTCTGATGTATATTGTATAAATAACTTCTCCCATTTAGTGGTTGCTTTTTTGTTTTAGTGGTGGTTACTCTTGCTTTACAGAATCTTTTTAGTTGGATGTAATTTCAATTTTTTTCATTCTAGCTTAGTTTTCACTTCCCAAAAGACACCTCTGAGGTTGATGTAATGGAGGATTTTTTCTACATTTTACTCTATGTGTTTTATGGTTTCAGATGTTATAACTAGGTCTTCAGTCCATTTTGAGTTAATTTTTGTGTATGGTGAAAATAAGCAATCTAGCTTCATTTTTTTTTTTTTTTTTTTTGCAGGTATCTGTCCAATTTGTGATCATGAAATTGCTTTATCCTTTTTTTCTTCTATTTCTTTTTTATAAGTGTCTTATAATTTTTAAGTATAGATCTTTCACATCCTTTGTTAAGTTTTTACCTAGGTATTTTTTCTCTTTTGAGATAAGAGATTTCTTTATTTTTTCTTTCTTCTAGTTCATTGTTTGCATATAGAAACGTTATTGATTTTTGTGTATCGATTTTATATCCTGTCATTCTGCTATATTCACTAGTTGTTTTCTCAGGTTTTTGGTGGGGTTATCTCATTTGTATTACTAATAGTATAATTACTATATCTTAAATGATAATTTTATTAGGTTATTTTTTATTTTAACTTGAACTATGAGACATTTAAATTTTTATATAAAGTTAAAACATTTTAAGAGGAACATTTAATTTAATGAATGGAGTTTTAGAAGACGTTTTCTGATTTTGTCATACAAATTTCAGAAATATATTTGGCTATGTATTTTGCAATAGCTCATCCACCTTTTTCAGTGGAAAATTCTTTTTGTCTCTTTAATTTTTTATAGTATTGATCTCAACTTGAGTCTATTAGGCTTTCATTTCAGAGGTGAAGTAACTGCAGTTTGATGAAAATGTAGGGTCACATTAACATCTCCATTATGAAAAAGTAATATAGAAGTGATAATAGAAAGTGCAGAATAGAAAACATCAGACACTTCTTCTTCAACATACACTAATTGGACCAATCTTTTGTGAGAAATCTATAAACCAGTTAAGAAGCTTCTGCACTCTTTATGAACACAAAACTAGCTGCACTGAAGTCCGTACAAAAAATTGTAGTACTCTCTGACTATAATCCCTTCCCTTAGCTCAACACCATGTGATCAAGAGGAAAACTCTTTACACTAATATTCTATCTGGGAAGGGAAAAAGAAAACAGAAATGTCCATCCAATGTTAAAACTTTTGGGGGTTGCTTCCAGAAGAATTGGTTCCTATGATGCCTGAATCTAAGAGCTGACAGGGAAGAACACCAAGTTGGGGTCACTGAGTACAGGGTAGTAGTTTGGCTTAATACATACTGACCAGAGTCTTTACTTTTGTCTCAGTACAGAATACGTGGAATAAAACTCTTAACTTCTATCTTCTCTTTTGGGAGAAAACAGAGGATATGTCCAAAATTTCAGCTCTTTAGAGGCTGATACAATTCAATGGTCTCTTTCTTGGTAGGGAAAAGGAAGAGACAAGTAGAATATGCATGCAATGTCCTAATTGTTTGAAGTGATGCCCGAGGGATTGACGCCTGCCTTTTCTGACTTGAACACTGATGGAACCTGACATACTCTAGAGGACTGAGGGTCTTAGAAACAAAAGAGAACTTGGTAGCTTGTGGCAGCCCAAATGGCTTATGGAAAGCACTAGAAAATCTATAGTTTCACAAAGAACATCAAAAGGAGGAAGTGATTATACACTCCTGTAAAAATGAACCTGAAAATCCCTCTAATGCATGACTTATATATAAAAATCCAGAGAAAACACAATCACAGAGAAGATTTGAGATTCCCACTATCTTTGGTCAAGCTGGTTGAGGAAGAATTTTCCCTAAATGAAGCCAGTCAATATGGACTGAGAAGAATGGCTTCTTTTTCCTCAAATTTATGGATGCAAAACCAATGCTACAAAGCACATGAAGCATGAGAGAAACATGACCCAAAGAAACAAAGTATATCTCCAGAAATCACCTGAAGAAATGAATACATATATACATATATACATATATGTCTGTGTTACAATAACATCATAAAGATGCTCTGCCGTCTCAGGAAAATGCTGCATGAATGAAATGAGAGTATCAGAAAAGGGATGGAAAACATAAAAAATTACATATTGAAGGTGTAGAAATAAATGAATTAAAAATATAGTACAGAGGCTTAACATCAGACTTGATTAAGCATATGAAAGAATCTGTGAATTCCAAGACAGATTATTTAAGATTATACAAAACATTTCAACAATAGAAGCAGAATAATTTTTTTCTCAAACACAATTAGAACATTCTCCAGGACATACTTTATATTAGATAATAAAACAATTCTTAATGAATTAAATAAATCATACCAAGTATCTTTTCTGACCACAGTGGGATGAAACTAGAAATCAATAGCAGAAAAAAAAGAACTGGAAAAGTCAAATAGGTGAAAATTATTCAACATACTCTCAAGCAATATATAGGCCAAAGAAAACATTAAAATGGATATTAGGAAATACCTCAAAACAAAGAAAAATGAAAGTATGATTTATCAAAGTACAGAGGATGCAGCAAAAACAGTACTAGGAGGAAGGCTTATGCTGACATATACCTTCAATTTAAAAAGATTTCAAACATTCTAAATTTATATTGCATGGAACTAGAAAAAAGAGCAAGATAACCCAAGGTTAGAAGGAGGGAAATAATAAAGATTAGAGCAGGAAAATTGAAATTGATAAATAATAGGGAAGAACAACAAAACTACATGTTATAACAGACTTATATAAAAAGCAGAAAATAAATAAATGGAAAAAACCCCAAAAATACTTTGTTGAATTTTGGGTCTGAGGCAATATATGACCTGATTCTTAAATCCTCTGATTTAGGGAAACCTGTGATTAATGACTTATGATAGTAGTGATCTTATAATTTTGAAGAGACCCAAGAATTCAAAGTGTTTCATATTTGCAAGTCTGAGGATTACTGACTTACGATATGCATAAAATTATGAGGATCATATGATCTTTCACTTTGAGTGACACTTGTTTCTAACAATGCTTAATTGAATTAAGCATTGTTTTCACAATTGATCTCACACAACACTATATTCCAGATAACAAGTGTGAACTCTTTCTGGAGCTCTGTGCTCCCTCCAGCTCTTAAAACGATAGTGTGTGGCATGCTAGTGTGCTGTGTAATAATCAGGGTCAGAGTGTGGCTGAGTAACATAATGGGATGAAATTTACACAAATAGAAAGCTCATAAATTATTTCTCATTTTTGCTAATGTGAAATTGAGCTAATTCTGTGTCTGAATTTTCCTCCTGCTGTCCATCTTTTCCATAGGGGATAAATGGTACAGTTTGAGTTAATGAGGCTTTGCAGTTAAGAAACAGAAAGAAAACAAATAAATTACATATTCTTCAAGTGGTTCTTTTGGGAGAAACTGGCATCATGGTGGAGGAGAATAGAAACAAAATATAATGCAGGTAGAACAATTCAGTGTTTTTCTCCAAAGAATGAACACTGAAATTACTATTCTCAGTGATCCTTCTGATAATCATTTTATTCCCTTATGCCTCTGGTTTTTAAAATGAATCACTCAAAGTGATTAGGTACAGGAATGTTCTGTATCTGAAGAGTATGAACAACCTCTCCCATTCTTAGAAATCAAAGAACTCTGAGCAAATCTAAGAGTACTATGGGAAATTCAATTGGTACCTTTTATCCCCCCATAGTTAAACTGGGGCAGGCGTAGGCTGATTTCATTTAATGTGATTTATTAGACTTATACTGACCTTTCTATGATATTTAGACCCCCATTCAAGAAAACTTACCACTTCTCTAATAGTTATGTATCTGTTTTTCCTACCTCGAATCTCTCAATGTAAACATTTTAAGATCTGAGACTATATATAAGTGAAATTTTATCTGTGAAAATACTTGAATATAAAAAGCAACATGAAAAATGTTAAGTGTCTTCATGTTTGTATCTTATTGTAAAACAGCAGAGCAAATATAATTATTTAATTCATATATAATGAATGAATATATTTCAAAGAATAGTCAGAAGATTAAAAATAATTTCATGCCAATTAAATTCAATCCACAAACTAAATCTTAATTTCACTTTTAATCTAGGTTTTATATGTATGATCACCAAGAAAAATACCATCAATTACAGAAATGTAATGATTTGCAAGCTGTTTCTAAGAGAGAAAAAATTAAGGTATTATGTGATAATAAACTGATGTATTTCTAGATTAGCTATCTGATGTTACTGCTATTTTTTCAGGGGAGAATAGACTTTCAATATTTAAA
Source organism: Solenodon paradoxus (assembly GCA_004363575.1). Taxonomy (NCBI): domain Eukaryota; kingdom Metazoa; phylum Chordata; class Mammalia; order Eulipotyphla; family Solenodontidae; genus Solenodon; species Solenodon paradoxus. Next base: position 251,673 of record RJWH01001799.1, on the reverse strand, counting down.
AAAATTATAAATGTGTATTTAACCTAAAATGATATCATGATTATAATAACCTCTGTGCCAGAGAATGTATTGACTAATACTCTCCTGGTTACTGAATATGTGTGGGGTCAATAACTGGTCCTTAACAGAACTTTTGACATTGAAGGTATAATCCACAATACAAACTTGCCATTACAGCAGTCAAAGGGTTCTTAAGGTCAAAGACCTTCCTGGAATTAAGTGTGTTTAATAAGCCATTGAATAAAATCTAAAATACAGAAAAGGTCACATAGATTCTGTAGTAGTAGACTTACTACAGAGCCATTGTAGTTAAACAGAAGGGATGTGGTGGGCAGAGGAGATGTTGAACATCAGCATTTGGAAGAAAGAAACAAAGTACATAGGATCTGACATAGATCTGGATATTTCAATGTTGGACAAAAGCTGCGGTGGAAAAGAATGCAAATTTAGAGGCTAAAATGAAGAGATGAATGTTTGATACAACCCTTGCACAATGCTTAACGTACAGTGTGTGCTCAATAAGTATTTGATTAGGTTATTTAAGTTTTATAGCACATGGGATTAGATTCCCTGAACTTCTGCAAAACCCTGCTCCTATCTTTGGCTGCAAGGCGCATTCTGAAAAGAATCAGTATGATGACCTGCAAGGTATCAGTGATAGTGTTGCATGCTAATAAATTACACTCTGAGAAAATTCTACAAATGAGAGTTAAATGGCAGAAATCTCCCTTTCTATACACTCAGGCTTCCAGTAAAATACCATTCCTATTGCTAACACCCAGTAGGGCAAACTAAGACACAGAGCCTGAGACCTAAATAGAATGGTGCTGTTAAAAGCAGCTCATCACAACCCTGATTCCTTCTCCAGGACATGCTTGCATCTCAGAGTTCACAGAGAAAAGAGTTTCCTGGGTTTTACAGAAGAGAAAATATTTAAGACAGTCTGGGACAGACCTGAGAAGCTCTGGAGCCATATTTACCAAGTCAAAATCTGGGTATAGTCTCAAAAGACAACTTATTTGAATAGGCATTTTGATGACAAGGCCAGGAAATCTAGAAGTCTGGTAAATGTCCTATTTTGCAGATGGGAAAGGCAGTGTCTTAATTGCATGGTGGTAGAGCATGGAAGGAGAGCCCCATTTCCAAGTGCCCAGCGCCACACCGCCACTCCTCAGGATAAGTGGTGGCGAATACATCCGACCAGGAATATTCAGTGCCTATTCAGGCATGCTCTGTTGAAGTTTCCCCTGTACTGCCCTCTTCCCATCCCCAACCTATCTCCCTCCATCTCTATCAAGACCAAGTGGAAGAGCACCTAAATCTAATTTCAGACAGACTTAAATCCCCCTATTTTACTTTTACTTATTATTCACTGTCCCTAGGAAATATCTTCTATATTATACAGTACATATACATACACACACACATATATACTACATTTTATATATGAGTATTGCACATTAAACAGATGCCATGGAATATATATTATGCAGAATATTCTAGTTTGTATTTATAAAATATAGAAATATAATGTATATTAAAGTTCTATGCCTTTTAAAAGCAAAGACATTTTTCAATGAGGTCACTATTAACTTGCATATTACTGTCATAAGTGATTAATCATAGGTTTCTCTAAATCATAGGGTTTAAGAATTAGGTCACATATAACCTATCTGTCTTTGCGAGATTATTTAATGAATCACATAATGGTTTTTCAATGTTGTATTAGTTATGATAGGGAAAATTATGCCTCAGTAACACCCTCTAATTTTATTTTTGAACAAATATCGATACTCGATTTAGTGACTAATACAACATTAAACAGGTACTGCTTATGTATCCAATTCTATGATAGGGGCTGAGATTAATGCTGAGCAAAACTGAACTCTCTATTCTTAGGTAATTTATAGCCTGTAGGGGAGGATGTATATTTATCAAATATATTTTTTTAAATAGCAACAATGATGACTGTTACAAATATAAAAGGAACTGTAATGCTTATAATGAAGAGACTTAACTAGTTGGAGAAGTCATCTCAAACATCACAAGAAATTTTTCATTGATGCAGATGAGAACTAGTAAACTGGTGAAGGAGGCTGACCAGAGTTTGGTGGAAGAAGGAACCATATATGTCAAAGTGGGTAAAAAGGAGCTTTACAGGGTGAAGGTGGTTAGAGACAGATTAATTAGATATATGACTGAAAGGATAGGTGAAAGACAACATGTCCTGCCATATTTAGGTCATTGGGGAGGAATTTAGGCCTCATTCTATAAACTGGATTAAGCCTGAAGGTTTTATCAGGAAGCAGGTCTCTGCAGGTGATAGGTGATTGTTGTCTCCTGACAGTTTTCTCAGTAGCTGGATAGCAAGGCCTTCCTGGAGGGACTAGGAGGCTTGTCTCCATGAGTGTCCTACTCAGCTAGTATGTGGCAGGAGTAGAACTGACACAAAGCTTGCTGAGAACAGGTTCATGGTTTGCTTCATGTTATTGGAATCAAGGCATTATGATCAGAGGAAGAAACTACTACAAAGTATAGTGGGGGATTTGGGATAGTAAGAGATACCAAATACAGTCAACTCTTCTTCCCTAAAACTTTGTCTTTGACAGATAAACTTTTTTTCCTTCTGGGCTTTCTCCCTACTCCATATTTTTAGTGTCTGCCTTTTGATCTACAATAAAGTAAATGTTCACCGAGTATTTGATTTTTTTCCTCCAATCTGACTATTTATAACCTATTTAAATTGATTTATCGTCCTAGTCTTCATATTAATTTCAGGCATAAGCCTGGAGAAGGTCATCTTCCCCATGATTTTCAGTTTGCCTGTTTTTTATCCCCTGTATGGTTTAAAGGTGCAAATTCAATTTCATGGTTTTGCAGACCCCGCCTTTAATTTATGTTGCCTTGGGCAATTATTATCACATAATTTCCTCTGCTTGGTATGATTTACTGTAGAGACTGCCAAGGCCATGGAGACAAAGGGATGCAGCTACTTGGTGTTATGCGCTAATTTGTGTGAGAGTTGGCATTGGCAGTGGAATTACAGACCCATCATCTGAGGATTTCCATAGTGAGCTTCTGCTTCAGTGTTCCTCTAAGGAAGAGAGAGCTTCTGTTAAGGTGTTGTCCAGTCCCTGTGCTGATATTGCACCTGTGGAATAGTTTACTTAGCTATAAAGAGATTCCCCATATAGGAATCTAGTTCTTTCTCTGGGCCACCAAATGTCACCTCTGTCTGTTCCTACCCACTCTAGATTGTAAACTATAATATACTCCACAGACCATCATTTTTATCCTTTGTTTAAATATCTAGGTTTAGAAAATGCTTATATGGAACTTTGCTTTGAGGTGTCTGCTTCTTTCATATGGGGCTATTCTGCAGTCATCTTATGCCTTATACTTTCCCTTTTTCCCTGTGTATTCCTTAGTCTGTCTAGATGATCATTCATGTTGGGTTAGTGACTTTGCCTCCTCCCCCAACTTAGTGAAGTTCTACCTTTTGGATTGGAATTACTTATTTTGTGCTTATCATTGACAAATATTTTGAAAAAAGCTTTATATACTTTTATCTTTACAGTTCAACAAATATTAAATCAGTATTTCATGCTATGATTGAAAGTAGAGTCAAGATTAATCTATTCAGTTTTTGCAGCAACCCTTACATGCAGGGCACACAATTAAAAATTAGTTCCAAATTCTAAATCAAGATAATCTGTGTGTGAATCCTTTTTCTCCTACTTATTAGCTGATCTCTCAAATTGCTTTCCTATGTCTGTTTCATCATTCATAAAATGAGCATGTTAATAATTGATCAGGTCACAAAGTTGTCCTGGCTGTTATGAGATAAGCCTGTAGTGAACCTAATGTGCCTGAAACACAGTTGTGGATAATAATAATGTAAGTTTTTCAAAACATGCCACATGCCGGGCATTTTTTTATGTACATTATCTCTTGGCTCAACTCATGCAGTTTCACTACAATGTCTATCATTTACTGAGGGGGAAACTGTATGCGACCAGCCTATGATCGTAAAGCTATTAAATTACAGAGCTGGGGTTTGTATTTATATTTGTCTAAACTTCAGTGGGTCAGCTCTGAGCAGTAGAATACTGCTTACTGTTGTCATTGAATAGTTCTGTAAAGCTGATTTTCTCAGGATTCCTAGGATATGTGAGGCTTGACTAATTATTATTATTATTATTATTATTATTGTTATTTTTTACTGGATTCTCTGAATAGTCAGGCTGATCCACATGAGATTTCCCAGATCCACTCTGTTATACACTGCATGTTTATGTTCCCTTAAAATTCATAGGTTGAAGCCCTAAATTCCTTCAGGATGTTTTAAGGGGTGATGGGGCCGATGGGAGATAATAAGGTTTAGATGAGGTTTTGTGGATGGATACCCTGTGGTAGGATTAGTGCTGTTATCAGTTGAGGAGAAGATACTGGAGGGCCTTCTCTTGGACATGGGAGGACACAGCCAGGAGGCAGCTATCTATAAGCCAGGAAGAGAGCTCTCACCAGGAACCAGGTGTTCTGGCACATGCATCTTAGACGTCCCTGTCCAGAGCTGAGTATGTCACCTAATCTGTGGTATTTTTCTTAAAGCAACCCAAATTGAATAAGATGAATTCCTAAGTATTCCTCTTTTAACTGCCTTTGAGTTCCTTGTACCCCACTCCCTCTCTTACCTGTTTTCCTTTCTGTTCTGTCTATTTCTGCACCCAAAACAATTACTAAATTACCCATCAGACAAACTTAATTTCACATATATTAAATATTTAGTAAATGCATCATTTAGGCATTTTCATGTATTTTTTTTTAAACTTAAGAGGACCATATTGTATTTTTTTCACTCTATTGTTGAAAAATTCGCATTCGATCACAGAACTGGGAAATAGGAGAATCAGTATCCAAGTATAGGGTTTACTTGACAATTAGTACCAAGATTATTACTTGGGATTCTGGGATTGGTGATCTGACAGTCTTGAAGGCAGTGAGGATGCCTTAATATTGGAGTGGAGACAAGGGTACTCAGTGGTTCGATGATTATTAAAATGGCCTCCTAGGGTCATCTGGAGGGAAATGCCTAAAAAACTTGGGTGGACCTGGAAGCTTCTCCTGCAGTGCAGGATGCACAAGGAATACCCATCAGTGGCCTGGCTGCTTCCAACTGGCTTCTAAGGAAAGAATTATAAGTTCAAAGTTTAATTCCTCACCCTCTTACCCTTTTATATTGTGTATTTATGTAATTTAGTAATGGATAACGGAATACTAAGACAAGATTATATCTCAATAAGAGGAGGAATGCTTGCCAGTCCCCGATTAGTAGAGGTTATAATAAACCCATGTATCTCTCTGTTTGGGAAGAGGTAATGGTGTTTTTGTTTGTATAAGGCAAAATTACATAAAATTTTATTTTGTTGTGGTTTGAAAATTCAATTATGAGAAGGAGGTGTGAAGGGATTTGAGTTGTTAAAGTCTGTGACTGCCACTGAAGATTGGCTCGTTTAACACTCCCGTTTTCTATTTCGTTTGCTTTAGTGAGACTTGGAGGCAAATAGGAGACATTGTGGCTGTGACCAAGAGGAATGTGTAGTGGCAGAAGTGTCTGTGTGTGTGTAGGGTGACTACAGTGGTATTTCTGGAATTATTTTCTCAATGGGGACTCCCATAAGGGCTTGCAAAACCAGTCTTAGGGGAACTTACTAGTTGTCCCTTTGGCAGAGCAATAACTGGCAATGGTGTGCCTGAGGGTGCAGGAAAAAATATGCTTCTTCAGCACCTACAGAGTTTCTATCAGTTAAAAATTCTATTTTACAAAATCTCTATCTGTTTAAACTTCCAGAAAGTATTTTTATCATTTTTGACTGAACATGGCTCAATACATCAAGTCATTTGGTTTCCATTTCCTAGTTGTTCTACTTCTTACAGTTCTTTTCAAGAAGAAAATAAGTAGCCAAATGAGTTTGATTAAACACATGAGTCTTATTTGTAAGATAAAGTCAAATAGACTTCTAAGTGCATGGGAACACTTTGTGACAACTGTTAAAGATTTTTCACTCTGGTTGCTTTAAATTAATTTCTAGATTCAAGGCAATTCTAGAGGATCGCTGTTACTTTGTGTGCCTCCATCACAGAAACTAATAAACTATGTTTTTGTCATAAAAAATTTAAGAACTTTTTTACTAGATAAAGCCTGCCATGTTAATTAAATTTTGAAGACAATGAATTTATTTATCCTTGAGGTTTTTTGAATTACTAACTGCTCCTCAGACTTATTGCTATTGTGTTATACTTTCTTTAGTTTCCTTATATTTATTCCCTAACTATAGATAATGTCTTCATGGCTAATTTTTATTAAGTTATAGTTGTGGATACATCAACCTTCCCTTTTCACTGGTGAAGAAACTGTTTATGTTCTAGCATGATTTAGTATCATAATTCACCTGTGCTGAATCCTGAGATCTAAGGATACCTCAGAAACCAGGACCTAGGGCAAAGAGGAAGGAGAATGGATCCATGTGGAATCTTAACATTTCTTACGGGAGCAAAGACAGATGATCAGCTTAGTTTGGTTTTTGACATCTAAGAATGTCTAACTTGGTAATGGAGCCTATTAACCTGAGTCAGATAGAAGGAGATAGTTGAAATTCAGGGGGGTGGTTTAGATATAGTTCTTCAAAAGAACTCAGTGTTTAGGATTAAGTGATGCATCCAGCTTTTAGTGGACGATAATAGAAGTAGCTCAAGTCATAAGGGTCCTAACCTGATGGATTGAGGCTGGGACAGAGCTATAGTTTTAAACACAAAAGTTTTGTGAGTAGGGAAGCTGAAGCAGATGCTCACTGCCAGCAGTTGGGCCAAGGTGGCACATGTCCATACATACATACATGCCTGTTTATGTACAGAGTGGTAGGAGAGATGGGTAAAGGAGGAGACAAGTAACGAAGCAATGTCTGATTCATGAGTTTTGCCTTTGGCACAAGGCAATCTAAAACTATGGCAGAGAGATTGTGTCTAAAATTTTCCTTGTTATGGTGAAGATGTTGGTTTGTTTCCTGCCACAACCACTATCGAGGAACTGAGGAATGAGTTGCAATAACAGCATAGCCTAATGAGGGAGATTATGCAGACAGGCACTGACAGATGGGTAATAGAGAGAGTAGAAGACACTGTTTTGAAATTGGAAGCAATAAAATTAATTTACATGTTCTCTATGAATGAGATATTAGCAGTCACTTTTGGGCCAATTATGTTGGTCATCTTTAATAGTGGCAGTTACAGCCAATTTAATTAGTAAGTTTTTGTGAGTAATTTAACATTTCACAAAAGAAAGACCATTTTGAGGGGAAAATAAGTATCTTCTCTAATAATATTCACAGTTATACAAAAGCAAATCAGTTAATAAATAGACATCCAACAACAGATAAATTGTTTTCCCATATTTTTAAGTGACAGTTTAATTAGGTATTTAAAATGGAAAAATAGAAAACTGTTTGCTATCAAGGGTGGTAATACATAAGTCAGGCTGAATTTTGGCATCAAGTTTTATTCATTCTTCTCATTCATTCTTGAGTTCCAATTTGTTATCAAATATGATCTTTCTCATCATTTTCTCTTTAGTTTTCTTTACATTATCCTTACTTCCACAGTTGCACTTAAGCTCTCATCACCTGGCTACCTTATTCTGTGAAATTCCAGTTTTTGCTTCCATCAACCCATTCTACATAATACTATGAATTTAACTTTCCAAACTAACTTTTGTTTTTGATACTTCTTTGTTCAAAATAAAACAAGAAGAAAATCTTTTCAACTCTTCACTGTGACCAGCTCCACATTTCTTACTTTTATTTAGACTGTCCTAATCTGTCCTTTTCCATCTGAATTCTTTGGTTTACTTGAATCCTTTTTTCAAAGTTTACTCAACTGTCTACTGAAGATACATCTATATCTACGCCTATAGATTTCAAAGAGGAAACAATAAATATGTATATTAGAATGCTACATAAATAATACTATTAGAAGATACGTAGATATATAAAACGTATCTTTTCATTTTCTTTGTAATTTTGTTCATACTACCTATCCTACTTGTTAATTTATATTCAGTTAAAAAAGAGAATAGTCCTACTTTAATTGTACCACAAATATCCTTAAAATTCAGGTAGAAGTTGGTCATTTTTTAATGAGCTGAATTGTGTCCTTCAAAACAAAGTCCTAATCCCTGAGAAATGTGTTCAGAAATAGGAACTTTAAAGAGATAATTAAATTACCATGAAGTCATTCTGGTAGGCCGTTGTCTGTGTATTGGTGTCTTGACAAAAAAAGGCAATTAAGACAAAGGCAAATGCAGAGTGCAGACCATATGAAGTCATAGGGAAAAGACAGCCTTCTGCAGGCCGAATAGAGATGTCTCAGAAGAAACCAATGCTACTAACACCTTGATAGCAAACTTCAGCCTCCAGAAATGTGATCTGATGTTTAAGCCACCCAGTCTGTAGTGGTAACCCTTGCAAACTAATACTTCATCCCCTTTCAAAAGATGTTCATTCCTTTGTGGTTCCACTGCTGATTTCTTTCAGGCAGTCATGACAGGGGGCTGAGTTCCTCACTCTCACTTTCCTCCTCAGGGTCTTTCACTAAAACAAAATGACTCCCCGAGTGAACAGTCTGCTTGCTATACTGGCCCTCTTTCTTGATCTCATTCTGGAATGACAGATTAGTCTTCATGTCTGGAAAGTGAACAGGTAAAAATTTTCCTTTCCCATTCCCAATCTTTGAAGGACTACTCGTATGATCTCATCTCTGGTCTCTTTCCCCCGTGTTTTCTTAGCACTTGTTTATGAAGGTTAGGATTCCCTTCTCCACACTGTCACACTTTCCTGCCTCTCCTGTTATGTTTAGGACACCAAACCTGAGAATCTAGGGAAAGTGAGGAAGCCATTAACAGTTTCAGCTCATAACTCTGTCTTTGTCATTGCAGCAGGCTTGATTTCATATAAGATTGATTTCCCATAACATTAAGAATAAACAGATAATTGAATGGGGAGCTGGTGTGTGAGAGGGACAAACCTGACAATGTTCCCATCAACATCTTTCTCTGTTCCCCTTCAGAGATCTGATGCGTCATTAAAATTTTTGCCTATTGAACACAGAGTAAAATTCTCATCCCTAAACTGTATGCCCCACCCCAATACTAAAATAATGAGAGACGAAACATTGAATTGCCAGTTATTCTTATATCCACCGGCGTTGATATTGGGTTATACACAAAAAGGGGAGAATTAACTTCTAATAACACGAGGAATAGCAGAAGAGTTTTTTTGGGGAATTTAGAAGAAATGTTTGTACGAACAAGTTTAAAGTACATAGCTAAGTGTCTTCCACTAAGTTAAACTGATAATAAGTTGTTTTATGATCCTAAAATATGTATGTCCTTAAACTATGTTTGATTCCAGTGGGATATTTTTAAGTAAAGACAGTATTGCATTTTTTTCTTTTCAGTTTTAGAAATAATTAACCCCAGCTTTAAACTACACAGATTGTGGAATGTAGGTGCAATAAGCCAGATATTGGCTTGTAATGGTTTGTGTCCCTATATATTCCTCTGGAAGTTTGACTTTTAAAAATTATCATTCTATTAATAGTACTAGTGTCCTGTTGTTATTTTTTTCTTTATGAAAGACACAGTGTCTGAAATAATTAGCTTTGAGTAGATGGGCAAGAAAGTGTTCTCCATATTTGACTTAGAACAGGAGAATGAATGCATCTTATCTGAAAAAAATTAGAACTCATTGTCTATGGAGAGACAGGGAAAATAAATGCCATAATAAAATCACTGTAGCACAAATAATCTTAATTCTGCTCCTGTCTGCATTAAACCTAAATACTGAGCAGATTGACACCAAGAGGCATTTACCACATGGGGTAGAGAACTGCTTTGTACAGTATTAATGAATAATTAAGGGGGAGTGGTTAGTGCTAATAAAAAGGTGAAAGAATGCCACATTGTAGGAAAGAACTGGGAGAGTTGTTTAAAGGTGTTTTTTTTTTTTGTTTGTTTTTTTTAAATTCTGTTTTATGTAGGGTAGTTAACTGCTGCACATTCTAAAATGGAAAAAGAGAGCACTGTGAAGTTCTTAACCTTGGTTATTACCATCCTCGGGGTGTTTCCTATCACATTCCCTGACTGGGTTGACTTTCCTCGAGAGGTTAAGTTATAGTTTAAAGAGTATTATCTCTCAAATGTCTCTAGCTCTCTTATTTGATTAAACTATGCAATAATAAGGCTTATCAGAATCATATGATTCTTGGAAAATTATCTCCAGTCTCAAGACTCTCTTATAGCAAAACACTGTTTAAGCCACGTGTATAATTATTTCGGCTAATTTCTCTAAGGTTTTCCCCCCAAATAATTCATTCTCTTCTTGATCATTCTTCGTAATTTTCTTTGAATTCAGATGTGTAATTAGTAAGTATTCTTTAATTAAAAAAAAAAGGCTGAAGTATGAAATTTTTCCATTATCCAGGCTAAATTCTGCTAAAAACATATTTGGGGAGCATATTGGAATTTCCAATTGTGGTTACCAGCTGACTGATATTCCAGATGGGACTTCATGTGATGGTGTAACAATGATGAGGTAACTCTGGCCCAGGGACAAGTCTTTAGTGTATGAGAAGGAAAGAGTTGACACATATGGAAAAATAATGCTAAAGGGCAGTTATAAAGATGAATTATGCAGGGTTGCCCACCCCAGCCATTTCTTTGTATGTCTTGAGAAGCTTATGGTGACTATGGTGTTCTGTCCTTTCCCAGACATAGGCCATGTCTGTTGATCATTTCATTATTGCCTGCATCATTCTGTTTCTGATTTTCTGATTAAATATTTGTTTCTCGACTCCAAGATTAGTCCAGTTATATACTAGTGATGGCAGGAGTGTGTAACAACTGTGTTACCACAGGAAAGTCAATTGTGCTCTGAGTCTTAGTTTTGTTGTCTGTAAGATGGGCATTATAATACCATGAAAACTGTTGTTTTGTATCAACTAGTACTTAATCTGTCTCTCATCTGCCATCTCTTTCTCCCTTTCTTTATGTAATACTTCCACACAACTCTTTTATCACTATAATGCAAAGGGTCCCTTATAAGATGTCAGGAAAAAATATCAGATGATTTTTTCTGAAACAAGAATTACTTCTAGAATGTATGGGGCACAGTATATAAACAATTGCTCACCCCAGATCAGTATTTCAGCATCATTCAGGGGGCCCAATCGCAATCCTATTAGAGAAATATCTTGCCAGTTGGTAAGAATAATATGCCCACCGATCCTTGCCCTGCAATGGGTGATCATGGAGCCCTCAGCTTGTTTTGGTTTTGGTCATCCTCCCACAGTAGGTAGAAGAAGATCAGAGAACACTCTGAGAAGGTGTTTGGACTTAGGGAATTCTGCCCACCAGGCAACACCAAAAGATTTAGAAATTTTAACAAAAGCATTCCAAATTCTTCAAACATCTGATTTGTGAACCCCCTGTGGTGAAGGCTTATTTTTTAGAACCTAAGGCAGATACTGTCTGGATCTGGTAATTTTCAACTTTTTCAAGTCATCATCCTTCTCCAAAACTCTGCTCTTCTGGTACTTTGGATTATGAGACTAAATTCTTTCTTCTCTATACCCACCAGATAAAATTTTTACTAATGGTGGCAATGAAATTACCTAATCAATTAAGAATCCCCCAAATCCTGTAGAGGAAATAATAAATCAGGTGACTTACAAAACAATGTGGGAGGTAAATAGCGCTTATTTCTGTCCTACAAGTTTTAGGCAAAACTTATTCAGTAAAGATAGAGTTTGAAATAGACTTTTCATCTCAGATCTTCCTAAAAAAATATTTTTTTTGTCAAGAGGTTTTACAGGGACATTTCTACAGGTATATAAAGCATCAGACTATTTCCAACATAAACATCTGTGCTGGTGCCATCTGTTAGCCGATTGCCTATCGCTCATAGAATGACCTGTTCTTTTTTTCTCTTTCAATCATTTACACTTCCAAAATTATCAACCAAAAAAGTGAAGGAAAATAATAAACTGGTTTTAATAGTTATTTGCTTCCGTTATTCTCTTCTTGTCTTCTCTTTAAGAAGACATTTATTATCCTTTCCTCTTTAGTGAAACTTGCCAAACATTTTGTTAATTTTGTTTATTCATAATATTTCTAGGATGTATACTCTTCCCCCCCAGGTGTCAGCTATTTTTTGCTTGTGAATTGAATTACTACACCTTACCTTTTATCCTATTAAGAAGTTCACAAAATACACAATTTTTATATATTTTGGGGTTGATTTTTGGCTTTGACCTTAAGATTATCTCTGAATGCTTTTTTATTTGTTTGCCTGCCATATTTATTAGAAAATTTGAATTATTACATTTGTTCACCATCTGAAAATATTTGTTTAACTTGGATTTAAATTTTTAATTTTAAATAGCATAAATTTGATTTAATGAATACATTCTGGAAATGCCCTGAGATTTAACCTTAGGAAATAGCATCTGCAAAGGTAGTCAAGAATGTGCATGTTTTCTAGATTCAGTACCATTCTTAGAATTTGGCAGCTGTGGCCCCTCTTTGAGCCTCACACTTCAGAGAAGTAAAGTGTCAAAGAAAAACACCACCAATTAAATAGGTAAAGACTATTATAATAAAACCAAAACTATAGCAGCAGGGGAGAGAGATACAACCCAGCTCCAATGAAACAAAGTAGGGTTGAGCTTCAAAATGCTGGAATGAGCTAGCTGAAAAGTCTTGGAGGATTTTTGGAGACAGAGTTGTCAGTGTAAATAGGCCACCTATTTGCAAATTGAAACAACTGAAGTTAGACTCTTACTGAGACTAGAATCTAGGGTCTCCTTTTTCCTTGATGATTAGACTTCAAAGGGATGACTCCCTGGACCTCCAGAAATATATCTCTTGGTTGTAAAACTGGCAAGAGGCTGGGATATGATTGATGCCTCAGAAGGAGAGAGAAATAATTACAGTTTTATGTTCTTAATAGTGAATGCTTTAAGAAAAATGAGGTCAGTGGCCCAGAGATAGGAGGAAAACTGTCTAAATGGTCTTCAAACTGAGATTGTTTTACCACTGTCCCCTTCACCAGCTGAGTCCTTCCTGAAAGGAGCAGGAATCCATGGATGGAGGGGATGTGACTACCCAGCAAATAATTAATTCTTGACAGTATCATCCCAGAGTTTCTCATGGCAGAACTCCATAGATTTTAGATTTGAGAGATTTCAAAATGTGCAAGGCAATCATCTTGGTCAAAATATTATTCCACTTATTTTAATCTTTACAGCATCTGTTTGAAAACAAAAATTTCATATAGTAAATTATTCATGTCTTATAGACATATCTCAGTGGATATTTCTTCAGGTATACACTCATGTAACACTACCCAGATCATGAAATGTTAATATTTAGCAATCTGTTAGGACCCCCATTTCATCTTTCAGTAAATATTATCCAAATGTAGTCAATATTCTGATGACTATTACCATAGATAGGTTATATCTGTTTTTTAATTTCCTGTACCTGGAATCAAATGTAGGTACTCTTCACTCATGTTGCTGTGTAGAGCAGTAGTTGATATTTTTTATTTTATTGTGTAATATTCCATTATATTAATATATCACAGCTCTTTTTATTCTGTTGATGAAGCTAGGCAATATTCAGTTTGAGGCTATTACGAAGAAAGCCCTTCTCAATGCCTAAGGGCATGTTTCAGGTGGACATAACACCTCTGTCGAGAGTATTGCCAAGAATGAAATTGCTGGTCATAGGTTGAGCACATGTTTTGTTTTGGAGATGCTACCAGACTGAGTGCTAACTACTCACATCTTTGGCAGTACTTAGTTTTGTGTGTCAGGTTAATTTTAGTAATGTTTCTGAGTTTAATAGTCTATCATTATGATTATAATTATTATTCCCCTGATGAATAGTGATGTGACAATATTCTAAAAAAATTTGTCAGATTGTCTATTTTTGAATACTGTGTAGGTCTTCATATGTGTTCCAGGTGTGTGTGTGTGTGTGTGTGTTTCTAATTCAATCTGTATCTTGGCCTGTTACTCTTGATCAAGACTTTTGATGAACAATTTGTAATTTCCGTGTACAATCTGTTAATAAAAATTTTAACTCCTTAAAAAATTTTAAGACGCTATTGCTTATCTGAAATGAGGAAGATATTTAACTGTACTTTCTTCTAAAATATTTGTCTTTTTAGCTTCTACATTTAGGACTATGCAGCATACTAAATTAATAAGTGAGGGACCTAATTGCCATAGGTATAACCACCTATAGTGAATATAAAGGTGATAATGGTCAAGCCTTTTTACTCAAAAATCAAACTAATTTTAAAAATGAAATAGAATCAACTTGATTTAAAATATATGACTGAAACTGTATGAAATTTGGTGAGATCAGTTTTAGTCTTCTGTGGAATGCATGTCTAGAAAGATACGGGACCTGAGAACCAGCACTTTCAAAGAACATGGTTAAAGCATCTAAATCTCCCAAATGTCCTATGTGAACCTTTGTAAAATTTTGGATACATTATAGTTTAGTTCTTTAAATTACTTTTTATTTGATAAGATATGGGAAGAAGAAAAATAAATACATTTCATCATAAAGACAAGGTGACTCACCATTGGTTCTTAGCTTCAAGTCATCTGACATTTAGGTATGGAATTCAGCCTCGTGCTGGAAAATCACACAGCACAGGGACTAAAGAGGGGATATAAGTAAAGCTTCTGAATACAATGTTAGTAATTACTGAATCCAATAGCACATGTTAGTCACCTGCCATCAATGTCCACAACTTTTACTGAAGTATATATCAGATCAGTTAGAAAGTGACTTAGATTCATCCCTTCACATTTAGATCTCCCTTGGAATTTTAGGATTGAGTGCAATGTTGACTCAGGGAAGTAAGTGGTAGAGAAGGGAGGCACTCATGTCTGTTATAGCATTAGTTGCAGCAGCTAAACTGAAGAATAAGGCAGAAACAACAGTGGAGGAAGAGATAGAAAAGCAAGATATTTCAGTGGTAGGAAGTATTGCTTCTTATTAACATTCTTTAACTAACTTCCGTTTTATTTCTTTTAATACATTAGACTTAATCTTTAGTCATATGGTCAAAAATGTGGAGATATTCATAGACAGGAGAGAAAACCAATAGTTTATTAAGACAGCCTTGCTTGTATCTTTCTGAAACTCTTTTAGCATAATATCCACCACTGTTCCTTTGAGTGTCATCTTGAACTGCTGGTGAATGGATTACATTTTGCTTCCAGAATCTGAAATGTATCTGAACATTAAATACCTAAAGCTAATATATTTCCCAAGACTAAAAATATATTCCCTGTTCTATTTTCTATCCATATTAGTTTATTCATATTGTCCAACAGTTTATCAAAAGTCTATAATGGGATTGAATGACAATATTACATTATTTGTATAATAAAGTTTAAAAAGATGCTCCCATATGAAATGTAAGCAATGTGGAATTTTCACTAATCTGTCTTAAAGCCTTATGTCAAATTAGCATGTCCTTTTAAGTTCAAAGTCCAGTCTAGTGTTGAAAAATAATTCTAATAAATGTCTCGTTTTTCCCAGGTTTGGTGTGTTAAATTCCTGATATCTGGGAGAGATGTGATTTCTTCAACTCCAACCTGTCTTTGCATGAAGTGTGATTCATTCAGGATCTCAGAAGTTGTATTGGTTCAGTGAATGGCAAGTCTCCCAGGAGTCCCACTTTCGAAGAGATCAAAGAAATCATGGGACAAAAATGCTAAAACCAGTACTGACTACATCCATGAAATTTAAAAGCCAGTCTCTAATCCCAAAAACAATTGTCCCGGGTATAATTATTATCTTAGAACCCTGACTTAAGATTTCCAAGACTATAGGAGTGGCTCAGTAGAACAGAACAAAGTAAATCCCTCATCAACGTGTGTCAATCTATGGTAGTTGTCTGAAATAAGAAACAATGAACATAAACTTTATACACACACATACATACTCTCCAACCTGATCATTTATTTGAAGATGATAAGGGTTGATGACAGTAACTCAGATAAAACTCCTGATAAATTATCATTATCACCATATAATTTATAGAATAATTAATGTGTAGCAACTTCTTTTCTGAGAGTATTACATATATAAATTATGTAATCCATATCATCTCAGAAACAATTTTGGAAGTAAAACCAAAAGCAAATATGGTCAAAATATTATCTTCATTACAGAAGGAGAGGGAGAGGGAGAGGGAATAGGCGAGGGGGAGAAGTAGTTTAATGTCAGTATAAGAGCAATTTGTCTGAATTACCTACCTAGTTACAGGTGATGCAGAATGGGGCTGATTTCTCTCCTTTGGGTAAATCCTCTTCTTTGGGTAAGTACTTGCCACTTAAAGCTTAGAGGAGCTGTCAGGAACTTGTGCTGGGAAACTTTAAAAGGGAAAACAGGATACAGGTGATCAAGTATATTTTGTTGTTTTCCTGACGTTCACCAATTAGGCTGATATCTCACTCTCTGAAATGAAGTAAATGGAGTTAAGCTAATTAAGCTCTCTTTAAAAGATTGACACATCAGGAGTTGGGAGAGAAAGCATTCTCCATAACATGATAAATAAAAATAATTGAAAGTTCTTTTATAATATTTTTCTAGTTATACAATAATATGAGAAATTGTGGAATTTACTATACATTTTAAAGCAAGAGAGGTGACATATGACTTGTTTAAGAGAATTATATTTGGTGGCAATGGGTAAAAGATTTGAGGAGAGAAGACACTGGAGACCAAGTCATTTCAGTGTTTATGAAGGGGATGATGTAGGTAGGACAGTAGTCATTGAGAGAATGAGGAGACTGTGGATGTGAGAGTTTTATACCATTAAAAGAAATAAGACTGTTAAAGATTGGTTAAAGTAGAAGATACGGGAAACTTAAGTGGAACTGAGATTTAAGACTTTTGGAACATGTTATGTTCCTCCTCCCTCCCCGCCACACCAGGATTATTCTCCTGTAGTATTCTCCTACATGTGGACTCACCTTCACATTTCATAAAAGTGAAATTCATTCCTGTGAGAGGAATAAGTTGTTTTACTTTTATTTTATAAATGAATAAATTGAAGTTATATGCTCTGTTAATAGGTTTAGTAATATCATATAGGTTTTACCATGTTCATATTCTTGAATACTTCCTACACAGTAGGGTATGTTGCCTACATTCAAATAATTTTACTCTACCTGTTTGGTTGTTTTCACTCAAAGAGTAAATATTTTATTGGAGAAAAGCCTGACTGATAGCTATCTATATGTGAAAGTCTTTGACAAGTTTCTTGCCTTTAATCATCCTTTTTAATTATCATCTAAGTCCAAGAGTAACCCAGAGATCCTTTGATGTTAGAGGTGAGAAAGTCTTAAGTATGGGGAAAATGAAATGGAATGACGCATTTTTATGGCAACTTCTATGCCCCTACCTGTATTCTCCAACTGCTTTGAGATTCTTTACTGGAGAAAACAAGCAGGGAGAATAATAATTATGGAGCCATTTATATTATTATAGAAATGAATCCATTAATTTATGCAATAAATGTTTTAGTACTTTTTTTTGTAACACTGTCCTAAACACGGGGGCACATTAGTGATTAAAACAAAAATGTAGTGTCATAAAGCTTATACTCCGTCAGGGAGAGGCAGACAGATAAACGAGTAAAATTTATAGTACATCAGATGTTGATAAGTGGTATGCAGAGAAGAAAAAGGGGTAGGGAGTGCTGAATAGAGCTGATGTTGCCTTACTGCCTGCAACAGCACTGGAGATAACATCTGGAAGGTGAGGAAAGACCAGGATGTTGTTGAGTTTTATGTGGCTTATATAAACAGAATAAGGAAATAAGCAAGATTTGTGTTGAGGTTCCTAAGGCAAATGGTTGATGTGTGGCTGGGAATATTAAGGGTTTTACTAATGTGGGGATCAAAGGAAAAATTCCCTCATTCCTCTTATGTTCTTCACAGCCTGGATGAACAAACAAATTAACATTAGGCATGATGTAAGTGTTGTAAAATGAGTAAACCTTGTCACTGAGCATGAAGGAATAAATCTTGGTTCTTGTCTTGGCAAATGAAAAGAATTCAGAAGTGCCAGACAAAGGAGTAAAGCTTAATAAGAATTTAATAGGTAATAGGGAAGTATGTTCAGAAAGTCTGAATGGGCTGCCTCAGTAGCTCCTCTGAAAGTCTTTCAACATTTTTGGTCATTTCAAAGTTCTCTAGTCTCAAAAGTCCCCTTCTACATTTCTCTATACCTGTAGCTTCTTCCCATTTCTTGCCTGCTTGTATGACTATCATCATTTTCTTAGTTACTCATACATGTCTTTTTATGCTTCAGCACATATCTTCCTGCCTGTCCTAACAATGATTAGTAAAAAAAAGGAAAACAACCCTCATATTTAATAACCTAGGTATGGAGAATTTACATGATGGTAAAAAAATTCTCCTTAGGCTTTAATACCAATTTACCCCCAATAATTATTGTTTGGAGAGAGAAAATAATGTGATAATGTATTTCTACCTTTTTACCTCATGACTTTTGTTCTTCCTCAGGAGATAAACTTAATAATAAGTGTCAGGTAGTGGATACAATTCTAATGACTTTTCCATTTTATTATGACTCTGAGTTGCTGAATAGAACAGTCCTCTGTTGGACCATCAAAATTCCAGCAAATAAACTTTCATGGTGGAGGAGCTCCATGATTCCATTTGCAGATATAAAGGATTTAGAGTCCTGCTCATTAAAATCTTTGACATAATAGGAGAGGGGTAGGTTCAGATAGGATAGCACCTGGAATTCTTACCAGCTTTTCTTAATAGTTCTTTCCTACACCTGGTGAAGATAGTTAAAAGGCACCTTCAAGTGTTCTCATATTAATCTGTGGCAGTAACTTCTCTTTGGAATATGGTAAACATAATGAACTAGTTAAGCTTTTCAGCTGTTGTCTCTTAACAGTTGGCTTCGTGTCATCTTTTATAGTCTGTGCCATGTTTTCAACTTGCCTGAAGGTGATAAGAAATGATAATGATAACTCTGCTAAGGCTCCTGATAAATCATCATTAACATGGTGATGACATTTATTGAATACTTTGTGTGTGCAGGAACTTTTCTGAGATCTCTAAATGTGTAAAATTGAGTAATAACTATTATTACCATTTTAAAGATGAGAAAGCTAAAGCACAGTTAAGCCACTTATCAAAGGTCACCCAGTTAAGCAATGGAGACAGGATTTAAAGGTAGGTGGTCTCGTAACAGAACTCATTCTCCTGAATTCTGTTATATAACTTTTGGATACAAATTCAGAATCTATATTGGCAAACATAGTATTTAAATATATGAATTGATGATGTTAGTGGGATGCAGATTTGTTCACATTTCATTTCAATGTGCAAAGCAATAGTTTTTTAAATTAATAGGTCTGTCCTTGCTAATGAAGGGGTTGAAATAGAATACCCTAAGCCTCTCAGAGTTGTTTTCTTGTACATGCCCCACTCGAATACAAAGAAGCCAGGGACAGTGGACTACAGCCCCAAAAGCAAAGGAGCAACTCCAGTTCTTTCAACCTTTTAGTCCTTCCCTTCATCAAAAAAGCCACCCACCACTTCTTGAACCTCTATCTTTCTCCTAATCCAGAAATGGTTTGTACCTATTCCCTAGAAGAATGAAGAAAAGGTAGTTATTTATCTTACTTGCAGAATAATTGCCATGTGGTGACCCCTCCTCTCTATCTCACATCCCAGGTACTCTTTCCATCCCTCAGTTTAGAATATAAATTATGGCTATGCCCAGCTACCTCAGAATTTATGATCATGTAAATTCTCCATACATATGTTATTCAACTTCTGTTTTTTCTTATTAATTGTGCTTAATGTTAATTTGTTCATTCATCCAGCCTGTGAAGAACCTTAGAGAAATGGAAGGATTTTACTTTGACTCCTACAGTAATAAGAAACATTTTCAGTTTGATCTGATATACATGAAGGGGTTTAGTTATTTAGTCTGTACTCATAGATTGCCAGTATCTTTTGGATAAAGTGCTCATAATCTCAGACTCATTCTTTCCTTTGCTTCTTTCGAAGCATTTGGGAAATGGATGAAGTAAACATACTTTTAGAAACCCTGTGATGGACTGACTTTCTGTTCAGAAGAAAGTTGCAAGAAAATTTTGCTCTTATCCTAAAATACAAAAAGCATATGGATAATTTACATAATTAGAATTAAAAAAAATCCCCAGAGAGTCAAGACATAAGGGAACCTAAATAAATTGATCTCCATAAAGTGACAAGTCTTTCCTGAGAGAAAGAATTCAGTGACTCTCAATTCTGATCAAGAAAGAGGGAAAGGCAGGGTTTGCCACATATAAGAGAAACCAGACTAGTTTGATCCAAAATTCAGTGGCATGGGGGCTGCTGTGACAGATTAGAAGCCAGAAAAGCCCCAGATTCAGAACGAAACCCAACTACCACCACTATGACCTCCACTCTTCACCACTGGTCTTCACTGAATGCTGTGGGCACTCACCAAAAATGGGGGCAGATAAAGAAATCTAACAAAATACTGAGATACTCCAGGATGTGAGTGAATCTGAAGAATGAGTACAAAGATAGAAAAGTGTAGGCACATCGCAGAAAACTGATGGAAATAAAAGATAAAGTACGGATCATAAAAGCATCCATAGCATACAAAAGGCATAAAGACGAAGAAAATGAATCAGGGAATGTAGATACAAATCTAAAACTCACCCAAACTTTGCTAGAATTAATAGATATGTTTTAGTATAGGGATCTTGGTAAATTTTTTTATTCATAGGAAGCATAATCGTGTTGGTAGGAAATACTGTGGAAGCAATACAAATCCCACTGCAACTAAAAGAGAATGTTAGTAGAGATAAGAAACAAAGTCAATTACAAAAATTGGCTTCATTTTTACGTACGAACAATAAAATTTAAATAAATTTATAATATCAATAATTGTGTGGATAGGAAATACTGTGGAAACAATACAAATCCCACTGCAACTAAAAAGAGAATGTTAGTAGAGATAAAAAATGAAGTCAATAGCAAAAATTGACTTCATTTTTATGTATGAACAATAAAATTTAAATAAATTTATAATATCAAAAACATCAAATAACTAGAAATATATTTATTGACATGGGTAAGATCTGTATGCTATAAACTATAAGACTGCTTAGAAAAATTAAGTAAGAAGTAAATAAGCAGGATGTTATGCCATGTTTTTGAACTGAGTGACTTATTGTTAAAATGTCCATTTTCCATAATACTAACTTGTTGATTCAAAACAATTGCTATATAAATTTTGATATCATTTTTGAGAATTATGAAATGTTATTTCAAAGTTCATGCAAAGATACAAAGAACATAAAATAATTAAAATTCTAAAAAATATTGAATGACATATCATTTGATTTCATGACTTACTATGAAGTTATAGTAATAATGGTAGAGTAGAACTAAACTAAGGATAGACAAATAGGCCAGAGGAATAGAAAAGAAGTTCCAGAAGGAAACACACATATAATAAATTTATTTTTCATCGAAGTACCCAGTTACTTCAATAGAGAAAGAAAAATTATTTTTTAAATGTCTGGGAAAAGTTGACAAACTGTGCATGGTGCATGGGAGAAAAATCAATTTCTATTTTACTCCATATATACAAACTAAATTTAAAATAGACCTGAAATATAAACCTCTGTGAAATCATTAAACATCTAGAAAACGTTTAGAGGAATAATTATGCAACCTTTGGGTAGGCAGATACTACTTGTATTAGATACAAAAAGCACTAATCATGCTTGAGCAATTTGATGAGTTATATTAATCAAATTGAGTATTTAAAAACTTATGAAATGAATTACAAAGTCAGACTTTAAAGACAGTTTGGGCAACATATATCTGACAAGGGACTTGTATTCAGAATATATAATAAGCTATCATAAAGCACCAAACCAAAAATGAAAAATTCAATTAAAAAACAGGCAAAATGCTTGAACAGACACTTCACAAAAGAAGTACATGGATGACTGATAAACACAGAAATACAAAACATATAATTATCAGGGAATTAAATTATAATACAAAATTACAATAAAATGGTACAACCATCATGGAAAACAATATGAAATCAACAATTTCAATCTTATGTATTTAAGTGAAAAATAAGTTCACATAATATTTGTTACAAGAATTCTTAAGGATGTTTCGTTCACAATAATCTCGAACTGGAAATAATTTGAATGTCCATCAGTAGGAGAATGAATGAACACATTTTTTTTATAGTGGAATATTACCCAGTAATGAAAAGGATTGAATTACTGAGACACAAAAAATCATGGAAAGATCTGAGAAGCACTGTGTTATATGTTAGGCCAAAATAGATCAAAATCATAAATTTGGTGTGATTCTCATTTATGTGAGATTCAAGGAGAGAAAAACTAATTTAGTAATCTATAGCTATAGAAACTATAAAGTGGTTCTTTATAACTGAGGAGTTAAGATAGTATAATATGGACAGGTGTTAAATGGAAAAGGGCACAAGAGAACTTTTGGGACACTCTTTTTATGGAGTGAATAGCTTATCTTTCTGAATAGATCAGATTGAAAAGTCATATAAACATAAATGCATGAGAGAAAAGAAAGGAGTTAATTCCTTTCAACACTGCAAGGGATAAGGAAGGTGGACAGGAGGCAAGAGTCAAAAGGCCTTTGAATAAAACCAGAGCTTGAGATGGCAAGTAAAGTACTTCAAAGGACTTAAGAGAAAAGGAGGAAATGAGGAAGACAGACTTTCAGTGTAAGAAACATTGAGGATAGTGCTTTTAATAATTGGGAAGACAGAACAAATTGAAGGAAGAGAATAGTTTCTCTTTTATACATATTGCTTTTGCAGATATAGTAGCCCACATACATGATGAAGTCTTGCAAGTGATAGAAATGGCTGTGAATTGCGGTCTGGGCTATTTCATTTGAAGGACAGCTACGCAAAGGGTTGAAACTGTGGGGATGGATGCCTGAGAATGATGCATTGTAATCTTCACAAAAAAATCTAAAGGTCTTTTAAAAGATGAAGAAACAGACATTTCTCAGAAAGAATTGTTACTAGACATGACATTGATTTCTAATTAAGATGTGGAAGTCTCAATTACACTTGAGTATTTAGGCATTTGTCTCATTTTTCTATCCTTCCCATGCAGTAAGAATTTTCATTAAGTGACGTCACTGTCAAAAGTCAGAATCTATCATTAAATTCTGGGAATGTTGGGGAGAAAAAGAGACTTGAACTTATTTTGGAATAAGGGAGCAGAGAGAGTGGAAAGGACATTGTAGAAGTGGGTTTGAAGGCAGTCTTGGAACTTGAAATAGAAATGCACCAGAGAGTTTGTCAAAGTGTCTGGCAAACATAGTTTCTTAAAATCTTGTGCAAAGTCATTTTGCTCTCCTACAAAATGGACACCAAGCCATATAGTTTTCCCTAGGCAAAGACTGAATAAAAATGTTGTTATTCATTTTTGACATGATGATGATCCAGAAAAGATACCTCCTGTGTATCAAGCCCTACATGTTTGAATTGGTTCCTTGATTATTGTATTCTGTCTATTGCTTTTCTTTTTCTCTTTTATTTTTCCTTTTTTTTTTTTTTTTTTT
>RJWH01001799.1:136754-227789 GCA_004363575.1 Solenodon paradoxus | reverse complement strand
CGGTGAGTCATGCCCTTGTATAATTCCTTCCCCTCAAGTGCATGTGGAATCTGTGACAATTCTAACCAATAGAATATAGCAAAGGTGATGGAATGTCACTCCTGTATTTACTACATGATATATAGTTCCATCATAGCAAGCTGAGATCAGTTTTTCTGTTGACCTTGAAGAAGCAAATAGCCATGCTTTGTGCTACCTGTGTTCCATGTGGCAGGGAACTATACTCAGCCTTTTGGAATGTGGGTCTCAGTCCTATAATCACAAGGACTTAGATTCTTTCAATACTCATGTGACCTTGGAAGAGGACCCTAAATTTTACATGAGCGTCTAGTCTAGGTAACAGTTTGATTGCAGCCTTGTGAGAGCTAAGCTGTGCTTAGATTTCTAACGTAAGAAACTGAGATAATAAACTTGTGCTGTTTTAAGCTGCTAAGTTTGTGGTGGTTTGTTATTCAGCAACTAAAAATTAATTAGAAGTGCTCAAGACCATCAGATAAATACAATTCTCTCATGTGTAATCAACTAGAGAATAAATCTAAAATAGTTCTGTTGGGTTAAAAATGTAATTGAAGTAGCACATTGGGATCTTATAACACATCACTCCAAAAAGAGTTACCTGGGAGACATTTGTTCTGTTTAAGGCTATCTAGCTATGAGAGCTGAGTGACTCTTTGGAAGGAGACAGAAAGACTGTGGACCTTCTGATTCTATGTGATATTTTTGACTAGCCTGAGGTTCAGCTTCCATGCCTCCAGGCCTTCTCACACTGTATTTTAATAATGGGATCTTTCCCTTGGAGGACTGCAGATGAAAAAGCATTAAGTATGGATGCATGCCAGCCCTTCTTTCAATCTTCTTTCACCATTCACTCTACACCCTTTAATTTCTCAGAACTTTATCATGCATGTTCATCATTGTATTTTGGGAGTCAATGTTAATTGAAAGAATGAAATTTAATTTAGCAACAGAACAGAAACTTGTCTACTTATAAACTATTAATCTATTCCAGTAAGTGGCATAAAGCTATGGGCCAAAGCAACAGGTTCCAACCACTGACCAATGATATTGTTACTTTGGAAATATCATTCTGGATTTAGGAATATGTGGCCTTCTAAGGCTTCTGAATAGACTTTTGGATTTTAACTCCTTTGGAGTTGTAGGGCATCACTATTATGAGAATGGAGTCCTGAGGCCCAGAAAAGGGTAGATCATTTCTCCATTACTAGTGGGTTTACCCCTGCTTCATCCACTAACTGTACTCGACTTGGCAAACTATATATTGTTCTGGATCTCTGTTGCTTTATTTTATAGATAAACATAAACAATTTTACCTGCGAGAGAAGGTAATTTGGCCAGGTGATCAGCTGATTCTTCCAAAGCTATCATATCTATTCTAAACTATAGTCAACTTTTGTGGCTTAATACCTCCAAAGCTTACCTAAAATACGTATCATATATAAAGAGTTCAAAAGCAAAAATACAATACAACTAGATAATGAACAAAACGTGTGAACAGACATTTAATCAAAGGGAATTTGCAGATGGCAATTAAGCAAATGGAAGGATGTTCAACATCATTAACCATTAGAAAAATGCAAATTAAAACCACAATGTGATATCACTACATGCTTATTAAATGATTGAAAAAATAGTGACAACAGTGCATTCTGGCAAAGAATCTAGGTCACTATACAATGCTGGGAGAAATTTAAAGTTGCACAGCTACCCAGGAAAACAGTTCAGTAGTTTCTTCTAGAACTAAACTTTCAATTACCATGTAAACTTGTGATTTTACTTATTGGCTAAAATAAATCACCACTGTGAAGCAAAGTTCAATATAAGAGAAAATTTAATAGGAGATTATGTAGAGTCCATCTAAGGATTTAAATCAGAGGATTTTAACTTGGAGAAACAGCCTATATTTTACTCTTTAAAAATTTGGTTTCAGTTTATATAGATGGGTACATGTAGAGAAAGAGGACATTAATCATTCTGTATCAACGAAGATATGTCAAGGGAGACATTTGGTTCATTTCTAGTATTCATGGTTAGCAATAAAAAAAAATGAATACTCATGGTCACCAGTTTTATGTGTAAGAAATGCAAAATAGCTAAATGTATTTTTCCTAAAGGTTGCCTCCTATAGACATGAAGGTCAAACTGTGCAGTATGGTCATTTGGTCAGATAGTTACTCTGTTTTCTATCGTTCAGCAGTTTGTAGATATAATATGGAACTACTTTGGGTGCCTTTGTATCTTTTGACTTCCAAAATCCACAGATTATCAGAACTGTGTAAGTAGTTATCTTTGTTTATTCACTCTTTCACATTTACCTCAGATAAATACTACTTAGCAATCAAAAGGAATGAACTTTGAGACATGAAACAATTTGGAATAATCTCAAGGATACTGTGCTGAATCAGAATGCCTATCTGTAAGGGTAATATGTTATATAATTCCATTTATAGAACATTATTGAAATGATAAAACTATAGAAATGGAGAACAGATTAGTGGTGGCAAGGGGCTAAGGTAAGGTGGGTGTTATAAAAAAGAAGCAAGAAAATTTTTCTGGTGATGGAGCTATTCTGAAGTATTGGAAACATAAATCTATACATGTTATTAAATTCTATAGAATGTAATACAAACATGCATGCACATACCATGGTATAAGGAAACAATCTGAGACGAATGAATTTTATCAATTTCAACATCTTGGTTATCATATTGCAAATTTTATACTTTTGTAAGATGTTAGCATTAGTGGAAATTAACTAAAGGGTACACAGAATATATCTGTATTTTTCTAATTGCATATGAACCCATCAGTAATTTTTATGATTAAAAATTATTATAGGAACCCTTTGGGAAAATAAAAAGTAAAAGTATCAACAGGCATGTATTAAGCACTTATTGTATGTCCTTGAGTTAATTATCACCCTTGTCCTGGAGATCTTTTCAGTTTGGTGATATAATCATGGAACTGTTAGAAGATTTTATAAGGTGCTATAGAGCTAGTAAGGTGTGTTTTGGCCAATTTAATCAGTAAAAGTACTAAGTATTTTCTCATGGTGATCAGTTAATGTAACAATGAAAAATACTGACTTGAAACTTTTGCCATGTTATTGATGGAAAAACTAGGCAGCAGGGGAAATACGATGGGGGAAGATTCGGTCTAATTTAGAAATTGAAATTCTTAACAAAATATAGAAACACTTCATTGATAGTGTAATATTTCATGATCCCCTCATAGTTTCACTGTGTAACTGTAACAAGCCACATTCATGATTTATGATAGAGAGATGGGGCTGTTGTCTGGCTATTGGGTGAGGCCTGCTGCCACCAACTGTGCTGTTCACGGGAAACTGGTAGTTCTGAGCTTTCATGCAACTTGATTGTACAAATGAAGATTTATGGAGATCTGGGAAGCAGCATCTGTCTTCAGAACTGACATTTAATGTAAATTTCATTTTGGATCACTGTAAAATGCCCTTAGAATTTACAGTTTTTTTTATATTAGATGCTAATGAAATGTTCCAGATAGGTTTCTGAAATGCTCATTCTATTCTGATGATTAATAGAAGCACTCCTGTGTGCTGATATATTATTCCCTGTTTAAAAGACTGTGCTTTTATTAACTGTATCTAACAAAACAGAGTCAATATTTGCTGAAAACAATAAAATTATCATATATTTTGTGCTTGTTCACATTTTACATAATAACTGTCAAAATGGCAGCATCTTTCTCCTGAGAACAAACTTTCTGTGAATGTAATTTTCCCAGTGATCCATCTATAATGATTCTAAATGTAGTTTACACATGAATCTGTCGTAGCAACAGATAATGACTATTAGGACTTGGGCTTAGATTCCAGTCTTCACCAAAGTGTCATGTCTGTGATAACTTAAGGAATATTCATTAAAAAAAAAAAAGCCTGTGCCAATTAGTTTGAAAATTGGCATGCACAGACAACAGTGCTTTTGAGATTAGGAGCATCTCTTATGTTACCTCATGCTTCTTCTCCAGCAAAGGCAGTAATAACACTGTTCTTGGCATTTGTTGGGTAGGGTACTATGCATCCAGAAACCCCAAATCACTTTGCTGTGTGATTTTGCATCCCAGTGCAGAATTTGGCGCTATGGCAGTGATTTGGATATTCTCATGCCTCTGCTCTCATACTTTTATCCCTTTCTCTTATTTTTACTTTGTTGTTGTGTTGAGTTTTTTTATTTGTCCTCCAGTAGTCAGAATTGCTGGAAAATATGCCATTAGTTAACCTAGAGAATGCTGTTTCTAGTGTTAATAATATCTTGATAATTTTATTTGGAGAATCAGGCTGTGGCATGTTTAGAGTTAAGTGATGAATATAGCTCAAACTGTTGCTGAATTTTTGTTTGTTTTTTTGTAATTAGACTTTTTCTCCCCCCCTTGCTAGGCCAGCTTGAGACTGAATCTGGGGATGGACTGGTTTTCAGTCAGTTTCTAGCAATTTGCCCACCTCTCTTATTCCTTCTCCTCTTTCCCTTTGTGTTAAATGATTAAACATGATGACATTCATTTTCTTTGGCCTGACGCTTGTGGTCTCTTCAGGAAGAGTAATTATCTCTTTGTCCAGTTGTCCCTCGCTCTTAGCACAGGGACTTTGAGAGCTGGCATCCAGGAGCCATTTTTCTGACTGCCAACTAATCAAAAAAGACAGGACTGGAGGAGGAGGGTCTGTTCACCATTCCTGCATTTCCTTTGCATCCCACTTTTAATTGAATGTCTGTCAGGTATTGAAAGGCACTATGGAAATATTGCCTGACAAAGAAATTAGAAGGCTAGCAAGCAAATTTAGGAATGTTCAGTTATTTGCTGAATCAAATGAGCAGTAGAACATCAAAAGCCCCAAGCATGTGAAAGCACCTATGAATCAGAGCTAAGAAAGTTAAATTGCTGCTTTTTTTCTCTGAGGAAGAAGGATGAAAAGGGCCCACACCACCATTTCTTATAGTGTAGAGCCAAGAACTGAGCCAATATTGCACAGAGCAAATTAGACAGAAAAAGCACAACACAATAAGACAGAGATTGTAGGTTTACGGTTTGCAGAAAGAAGATAAGAGGAAGAGAAGACCAGAATAAATTGTGACTCGTCAGAGGGTGAGCAAACTAAGAATGGAATTTGTATTTATAAAATTTCCAGGGAAAAGAGTGCTGTAAAGTCCATAGGGACTTCGATATTAAATGATATTTAAAAGTGCAGTTATTTGGTAGGAAAGTACAAGAACTTATAGTATCTTTTTTTTTTTCTTTTAAAGAAAATATGCAGACAGGTATGAAGGGGAGCAGGGGTAGTCAGGAAGGAAGAGAGAGGAGGAAAAGGTGATTTATTTTATTTAGTTGTTCATCTTGGTGGTTCTCCCCAACCTGGGTTTTGAACCAGGGACCTTGGCATGTATTTGGAGTACTCCTGGTGTACTAAACCACTAGGCCTCCAGGATTCACCATAAAATGTCTTTTGATAAAGACTGCCACTTGGAAGTTTCTGGCACTAATCATTAGAGAAACATGATATCCAAGGATGCTGAGTGAAGGAAACAAAATTTCATTGTTAACTTGAGAAAATAAGTTTTTTATTAGACTTATACAGATGGGCAATTTTAGAGCAACAGAATAGCAAGACCATGTCAACTGTATGTTTAATTGTGGTTAAGAGGCCAAAACTTAAAAAGGCAAAAAAAAAAAAATTCAACATCTATGAGTTTATCAAGGCAAGCTAAGTTATAAATATAACTGCTACTAGTAGAATTATAAAGTGTATTCTTAAAATAGTGACTCTTTGGGTAAGCACATCTGACTTTCAGAGTCTTAGTCACCAAATTAATATACTCTTTTTCCCGGCCATGTCCAGACATTGAAAAGTCGATGATGAGCTGTGTGCAAGCACATGATAAGGGTGAGTGTCTAACTATCTGAGGCAAAAAGTAGTTGTCAAATTGATTAATTTAAAGTCTGTTCTTAGCAATTTCATTAATAATCTGGACAAAATACAGTGTGAGTTTTGGACAGACCTGAATTTTTAGTACAGTCTTGGGCCCTGGATAACCTTGGGGGAAGTTATATAATGTCACCGAGACAGTTTCCTCATTGTTAAATAGAGATAACACCTATCTCCATGGGATGTTACAAACATAGTAGAAGAATATAAGTAAAGTGACTAATGTACTTGGTACACAATACATGCAACTTTATCTGATTCTTCTAACTGGTCTTCAGAGTATGACCTGCCCTTGCTGGGTATAACCCTATATTTTGTGTATTTTGTCTTTTCTTTTGTGTAAGTTATATGTCTTGGTTCATCATCAACAATTTCTCTGCTCTACTTACATTGCTTATGATATTAATGCCCCTATATGCATCCTTGCACATTCTTCATAGTTTTATGCTGTAATTGAGTAACTCTGCATTATTATTGAGTTTAGAGTCAACATTCTAAGGTAGTGGTTCTCAGCCTTGGCTGCACATTAGAATCATCTGAAGGGGTACATCCTGGTAGAGTAGTGGTTAGGTCCTCTGCCTCTGTAGAAGCAATCAGTATGAACAGTTAAATGTAAATAAATAAAATAAAATGCTTCTTTCTCCTCTCTCCTCTTTGCCTGCCTGTTTGTCTTTATTCTTGCTTCCACCTTTCCTTAAAAAAAAAATCCTGACACCCAGGATGTTTTCTCAGCCAATTATTATAAATTATGAGAGCCTTTCTGGTGGAGCAGCAGTTAGGTCAGTTGCCTCCAAAAGAGCAAGCCACATAACCCTGGGTTCATGTCTTGGGTCTGGGAGAAACAGCCGGTGTGAACAATTAAATAAAAATAAAATACCTCTTCCTCTCTTCTCCTGCCTACCTGACTACTTGCCTTCATGCCTACCTGTACTTTTCCTTTAAAAAAATATGTATGTGTGTGTGTGTATACATATATTGAGATATATGTCTATATGTGTGTGTTTGTGTATATATGTATATATGGATAGATAAATTATGGAGAATTGGATCCAGGCATCTCTTTTCTTTTAACACCACCCAGATGCTTCTAATACCCAAGTACTTTTAATGTGCTGTCAAGGTTGAGAATTACTATTCTAACATTTTGGCAGGATACTCCATCCTGATGCCATCTAGAAAATTAATTAATATGACTTTCATTTCATCATAGGTTTGATTACAGGCCAAGACAATATGCGTTCATGCCAGCTAAAGTGGGAGAAATCTTAGGCTCAGCTCCTCCATCTCCTCATTGATTCTGTTTCACTCTTATCCTCCTAACATGCTGCAATAAAAGACAAATCATAATGTAATGCAATAAAAATGAGCTGTTCTATATTCTCATTTTAGATTTGAAGAAACTGAGGCATGAAGTGGAGAGGTAACTTCAAATACCAATCTGTATTGAAGCCAATATATAAGTGCCAGAATCTACCTGATGTCAAGGGAGAAATTGTATATTATCTGAACTCATTTTGACTTGAAATAAATAGAAAAAGTTTTCTCTTTTACTTAATTTTAACCAAAGTTCTCCTTTATATCAATACTGTTCTCCAGGGCCCAAGTTCACTTATTAAAGACATCATTGTCTTTGAGATTTTAAACTCCGTCAAAGACTTTTGTTGTTGAGATATATTCAATAACAAATCTTCATTTTTTTCACTTATTATTCATTCATAGTACCTAACACTAAATGGGATAGTTATAGAATGTCCCATTTAGTACTAGGTTGTATTTGTAGATGTTGCAGAAACATAATAAACTAAAGAATTCTGGCTTAAGCAATTGATTTAATTGCAAGAACAAGGGAGGATTTAACAGTTTAAAATACCAAAGACAATGAGGTCCTTAATAGTTGAATGTGGTCTCTGGAATGAAGCATTGATAGCAGAAGAGTGAACCTTGGTTTTTAAATTACTTCTGAATCTCTCTGAAAACGGAGACCACCCTTATCTGCATTTTTCTGCAAGGTATACTACTAAAATTCAAACTCCCCGTGAAAGAAAATTGGTACCTAGCAGAGTCAAACAGGCAAAGATGATTTTATTCAAGACTGCTGCAATAGGGAGGGAGACTGAACTCAACTCCTAAACAAAAGGTGTGAGGGTTTTTAGGCCCTGGGATGGGTAGTGAAAAAATAATGGAGAAATTTAGGGGGATGTAGATCTGTATGGTTAGGTCATCTGTGATTGCTAAAGTACTTTCTCAGAGAGAGGGATATAGGGGAATAATTTTCTTTGATGATTACATTTCAAAGGGCTGTTCCCTGATCCTTTAGAAAGATATTCCTGGGTTGTAAAACAGGCAGGCAAGAAGCAGGGAGAAGATTTACATGCCAAAGGGGCAAAGAAAGAATTAACAGTTAAAATTTCCAAGGTAAATGTAAAGAAAAAGATGGTCATACTTCCACAGTCAGGAAGAAAATTATCTTAAGGTGTAGGCAAGCTGAGGGGAATGTTAGGCTCTTTGGTCACCCCATGAATCATCATTTGATTACCTTCAGATATGTGCTAAGTTCCTTTGACAAAAGGAGTTCTATGCAGATGATTATCCTCAGATCTAGAGCCTGGCTTTGAATAAACAATCACACACTTTCCAAGGCAGAACTCATCTGTGGGTCTGAGGATTGAATCCTTTGCTGTACATTAGAATCCTCTGTAGGTGTATTAAATTTTATCTCTGCCTCAGTCTCTACCACCTGAGCTTCTTAAGTGGTGGGGATTGACTGGATCTATTGTTTTAAAGCTCTTCAAGAGATCCTAAAGTGTAGCTGGGTTGAAACCACTGCGGGAAGATTTAGCTTCCTGGTAATCTAAATCAGAGATTCAGTTTATGAGAAAGAAAAGGTGCCAGATAGGAGAGGATGGTAGCCCAGGGCCTTGTCATCACTTGCAGTGTACCCAGGACCAGCACTGAGATAGCTACCAATGTTCAGGACATTTCATTGACATTTTCTCCACATTTACCACATTTAGATTTGCAGTAAAAGTCAAAGTTCCTTTAATTTAATTTTCCTTTGCTTTGTGTCTGATTGATGGCTTCTGAATGAAACTTTGTCACACTCATGCAATGCAAGGGATGAGTCAGTGATGTGATAAAGTGACCTTCAATAAGAAAGTTCATTTCTGTGCCTCAGACTCTCATCTTTATATTGAGCTTATTTATACATGATGACTATTTGATTTATAATTTTAAGAGAACTTTCATATATTCCTTAATCTATGAATTTCTTTCCATAGTGTTGTCAACTAATTCTGAAAACAATTTTAGCAGGGCTTTGCCTGACTGGGTCTGGTTGCTCTGGGGAACTATAGAGGCAGGGCATGGGAAACAGACAAAAGAAGGATGTCTTCTCATTCACTGTTGTTAGCATATTATGGGTGATCAGCAATATTTTTTCATGGACGATTGAATGAGAGTGATAGTATTTTTGTAATTCAGCCAAACAGGGAATGCTTTTACAATCAGAGTGTTTCTAAAACCCACCTACATGATTTTACATATTAAGGTACATAGATATTTGATCGGGAAGAAACCTTAGTAATTATCTACAGCACTTTAAGCAATCTTGGCCTGTTCCCTTTTCAATTTTAAGGAAACACATTCCAAGAACTTCAATGATTATATGATTATACTGTTTAATGGTCCTGGTTGGCCTTTGTAGCTAAACTTCTTGAATTTCAGTTCGGAGATGTGTTTCCTCCGTTTCCTCAGAGTATTATACATGCAGATTTTATACAGATTCATGGATTAGGGCATTCAATAGAAAAAGAGGAATTTTCCCGGTCTCTCTTCCTATACTTGGACTCAGCCTTATAATACTTTGAATCACTTGGAAATTGGCCATACCCAGGAAGCATAAGTCAAGGAGATATATCCCTTACTTTGTGTGTGCTTTGAAATAGATTGTATCTAATGTATATTTATTATAAAAATCATTTCCACTAAAATAATTACTTCATGATATTTCCATAATGTTTTGAGAAAAGTAGATTAAGAGACCAAGGTGACCCAATATTTTACACAGACAATACATTAAAGTATCAGTGATATTTATCCATAAAACCTCTAAAGTGTATCACCAACAATTTTCTGTTTCTTAGATTATATATCATGTTAAAGGACTTTTTAGGATACTAAATCTTTCATCATTCTAGTTTTTGGCATGCTAGGAAAGAAAGAGAAGAAAAGTAACATTTACTGAGCTTTTATGATGTGCCAGACATTATACCAGAGATCTTGTTTATGTATTTTGTCCTATTTTACTGAAAATGGTTTTTTGTTTTAATGTAGACATGTATTTTCAGCATGTGAGCACCCAAACAAAGCCTGTTCTTAAAGAAATTTGCAACTAGATTCTCATTTCCAGCTCTCTCTTCCCATAATATCTCTGTGTTCTTGAGAGGTGTACATAAACAATGTTTATTCATACGTAAAAAGAAAGGAGATAAATTCTGCATATTATCACTATATAACTGAGTTAAACATAATTAATACATAATTCATCCTTTAGAATTTGGAGTATTAAAGTGAGGATTAAAAAAAAAAGGTATTTTCTAAAGTCATGGATGCTTCTGGGTCTAAAGTCATGGAAGCACTAGACCTAGGTTTGATCATCCATTTAAGACTGTGTCACTTGGTTGAGATAATCTTTTGGAATAGATGCTTCTCACTTAAAAATGAAATAATGAGTACTCCATAGGCTTGTTAATGAGAACTAAAAATATCAGGTATATAAAATATATGTAAATATCTATACTTTTTTTTTTTTCTATTTTGGCATTTGGAAAATGTCTGTCAAATACTCTCTGAGAGAGGTGAATTTGTGCTTGGAACTATAGCCTAAAAACTCATTGCAATGGTTTTTGGGCAGTTGTCTGTTGTAAAGTCAACAGTAGATACTTCTCCTTTACAGAATTAGAGTGCCTTTAAATATTTCCTTGAGGTACTCTCCAGAGTTTGACTTTATAGTTAATTCTTTTCCATATCAAAATACATCTCATTCTAAAAAAAGAAAAATTGAAATATTTTTCAATGTCAGTACAACTTAGTTTTAGTCTTTTTAGAAGAAGCTCCCTTTCACTATATATAAATGCTGCGTATTTCATAGAAAAGCGATCTAATCAGGGGAGAACTGCCTCATCTTCTTGGCACCAATCTCATCAATCCTTGTTCTATTCCTGCAGAGTGTACCTTCTCTCCCCTACAATAGAAATATGTTTTTGCAAATAAAACTAGCCTCTCCACAACCCCTCTCATCTCAAAAGCTTTGTTCTTCTCTCATCACCACTTTTTACCTCTGCACTGCATCATTCCTACTCACATATAATTACTCCTAAGTGACATGTATGTTTTTTTTTAAATTGGTTCCACTTCTTCCTCCTTCTACTGTTCTCTTTGATAGCAAATACCTCTACAGAATTGGTTCTTTTATTGTCCCTACTTTTTCACCTTATATTTTTCTCCAAAACAGTCCTATGAGACTTTTTCCTCCTTTTCCCACTGGACATGGTTATTGTCAAAGACACCAGCTATATCAGTATGCCGGAGCCTGTGGGTAATTAATTATCTGTCCTCATCTAACCTGATCTCTCTACAGCACTGATATTGTAGCAACTCTTTCTTGAAGAACTTTCTGCTATCTGGTGACTCCAGATTTATCTATTTTCTTCTCATTTCTTTTACTTGCTTATCTTCCAAAACTTCCAATACTGAAATTTTTGAGCACTCTGATGTTTTTCTGAGTTGTATATCTAATATCCAGTCTATTGCTCACAAACAGCCCTTTTTTCCTTCTTACAATATTTCTTCTATGTTAAGTTAAAGAATTTTATCGAGTACCCTCTATAATTTCCAGACTCTAGGTTAGGCACTGGGCATACTAATATGAGTAAGATATATTTACTGTTTTAAAGCAATTTGTATTTTAAGAGAAAATGTCAGATATGGAAAGAAATAATTATATTAAAGAATTAGAGTTGCTGTGATAGGACTAGGGGCAAACACTGAAGGAGGATAAAAAGGACTGATTGATGGGGGTTGAAATTGATGGAGAATTCATCTTTGAGAAAGGTTTGAATCATTCCATTATCTCAAAGGAATTACCTACAGGGGTAGACTAAACTGAAGCCCAGTTTGTTGTTTATGTTGTTATCTTTTAGTTTAAAAAAAAGAAAAGTCATCATTACAAGTCATCTGAGTTTTAAAATACAAATAAGGAAGATATTTTATAAATAATTTAAATTCTCTTAATTTAGTTTAAATTAAATTTTTACCTTTATTAAAGAGGTATGTAACCATAATTTTATATATAACCAAAATATAATATATACATATGTAACCATAATACTATAATTTTAAAAAGCCAAATTGTACTGCTACAAGGACAATAGTAAAAACCAGACTTCTCTTGTTCCCTTTTCCCTCCATTACTATGTTCCAAACATAATCATTTTCAACTATCATAACTGCCCCATTTGGGTATTTATATTCATGTTTCTAAATAATTGATTTAGAATGTATTGATTTTTCCTGATTAATTCCTAATGTGAAAGATGAAGATTTAATTCTCTTACTTGTTCCTGCAATTCAGACACATGCATCTTTTTCCCGTTCTCCCACACATAGTTTTTAGTTTGATCTATATTCAGTTTTAAAAATGTGGCTGTGACATTTTTTCATAACTAAGTCATGTAGTTAAAAAACATTGTTAAATTTTCTTGTCTAAGTGTTTACTTCATTTTATCATTACATTTTATTTTAGTTTTTAGATTATCTATTACTAATTCATCCCAAGACTCCTGGCCAAAAATGTAAATCTCTTCTCTGTATTTTCAAAGACCTTGAACATCCTTTAAACGTTTTTTTTTTTTTTTTTTTCATGACTGCCTACTTGGAGTGCTCAGCATTTCTTCTCTAACAAGGACAGGAAGTTCTCACAGCTTGTTGCACAGCTTTTGTCTAGGATTCTTCCCTTACGGTTATTCTGGAGATCAGACACAACATGTGGCCCTGCATTCTGCATTCCACACTATTTTATTTTTTCTTCATTTAATGCCAGTGAAGGCAGAGCATATCAATAACATTTTTGGATTTTTTTTTTTTGTTTTTCTTTTTCTGCATTGTGATATGATTTTCAGGATATTGAATTTATATTTCAGTCTGCATGCATTTCACATCACACCCACCACCGGAATTCTACTGTCCCTCACCAGCACTTTATTAACTCCTTTATTCCCTTGTTTCCACCCTGCTCCCGTCTCTCTAGTAATCACAGTTGTGTCTTGTGAATTTTGTTATGTTTTATCTGTTTGTTTTGTTTCTTTATATTCCACATATATGTGATACATCTTGCACTTCTCTCTTTTTTTTTTCTGGCTTCTTTTTCTAAACATAATCATCTCCAGTGCCATCCAGGTTGTTGTAAAAGACAGAGCTTCATCTATTTTAATAGCTGCATAAAATTTCATTAAAAAAATATTAAAATGTATTGATCCTATCATGTGTTGATGGACTTTTAGGTTGTTTCCATGTCTTGACTATTATGAACTGTTTTCCTATGACATTGAGGGTGCATGTTATTTTTCTCATTAGTGTTTTTGTATTTGGGTATATGCATAGCAGTGTGACTGCTGTATCAAATGGTGGTTGCATTTTTGTGATTTTAAGGAATTGCATATTATTTTCCAAAGAGATGACGGTTTTAAGCTTCTTCCTTAAGAGAACAAGACAGGAATGTCTACTCTCATCACTACTATTCAACATAGTAGCTGGAAATCCTGGCCAGAGCAATTAGGCAAAAAACAAAACAAAACAAAACAAAACAAAACAAAAACATTAAAGGAACCAAAATAGTAAAACTATAATTATTTTCAGATGATATATTATACCATGAAAACCCTAAAGACACCGAAAGAAAAAACTACTAGAAACAATAAATGAATATGGCAAAGTAACAGGATATGAAATCAATATGCAAATATCTGTGGCATTTCTAAGTGAAAACAATGAATTAGTGGAGAATTCAAGAAAAAAATCCCAT
Source organism: Solenodon paradoxus (assembly GCA_004363575.1). NCBI lineage: Eukaryota > Metazoa > Chordata > Mammalia > Eulipotyphla > Solenodontidae > Solenodon > Solenodon paradoxus. The sequence goes on along the minus strand of RJWH01001799.1, from coordinate 213,732 downwards.
TCACAATGACACCAAAAAAGATAAAATTCCCTGGGACTAAATTTAAAGGAGGAAGTGAAAGACCAATACTGAAAACTCTAAAACATAAGAGAATGAAATAGAACAGAAAGAGATAAAAGAAATATTTTATGCTTAGGAACTGGAAAAATTTCATGTAGTTAAAATGGTAATCTTACCCAAAGCAATTTACAGATTCAGTGCAATTCTTATCAAAATTTCAGGGACATTATTCAAGGAAATTGAAAAAACAATACTAAAGTTTGTATGAAACTATGAAAAGACTCAAATATCCAAAGTTTTTCTCAGTAAAAAACAAAATTGGAATAAACTTCTGACTTCAAACTATGCTGTAGAGTAATTATCATGAAAGCAGTGTGATATCTAAATAAAAACAGACACACACAGATCTGTGGAAAAAAATCAAATCCCTAAACAGTTAATCTGTGACAAAGGAGCCAAGAGATTTCAATGGACATTAGGAAGATGGAGGAAGGAAATTCTAATGAACAATTGGTTCTGGGAAAACTGAACAACCAACTGCGAAAAGAATCTAGATTACTTGTTAGCACCATGTACAGAAATTAACCCAAAATAGGTGAGAGGCCTGGATGTATACCTGAAACAATAAAATATCAATAGAAAATGTAGGTAAGTGCTCCATAACATCAACTTCAGTGATGTTTTTAAGGAAGTGACACTTACGGTAAAGGAAACTGAAATAAAACAAGGCAGTTGAGACTATAGCAAATTAAAAAACTTCTGTACAGTGAAAGAAACCACCTTGAAAGAGTCAATCCACTGAAACAGAGAGATAATTTACAAACCATTCATTAGACCAAAGTTAAAATCTCCAAAGTATATACAGAACTCATACACATCAAACAACAAAAAAAAAGTAAGTAAGTAGAAACTGGAAAGAAAAACTGAATAGATATCTCTCTAGAGAAGACACCAGTAGCTTCTTTTAAATATACAAGAATAAATTCTTTTTAACCATTTTTTTCTGAACTTCAAAATTAATAACTTATTTTCAGAGGAAATTAGATTTGGAATAATTGTTCTTGGGAATATTTGTCAATTTTCCTTACTAGATTTTAGAGTTATATTGAACAAGAGTTCAATATAATTCTGATTCGTCTTTGGCTAGGACCTCAATTTAAAGAATAAACTGTGAAATCTTATTTCCTTTACATATAAATTTCATTAAGAAGGATATTTTTTACTTGTGCAAGGCAGTTAATAGGCTCTTCAATCTGTAAACTCATATATGTCAGATCTGGAAATATTTTCTAAGTAATTTCATTGACTTTTTTGTTTCTGATATTCTATTTGGATATAAAGCTTTCTAGACTAATCCTTTAATTTTCTTAGCTTATTTTCGAACCGTTCTTTGGATTTTCTTTCTGAAGAATTATTGCAAGTTAGTTTCTAACCTCTCTCTGAGAGGTTTTTGTTCTTTTGTTTTTGTAACTACATTTTTAAAGGGAAGGCACAGGTAGGAATGAAGGAAAACAGAGGCAGGCCGAAAATGAGGAGGAAGAAGCACTTTATTTTATTTTAGTTGTTCACCTTGATTGTTCCCTGTGAACTTGGGACAAGAAGCCAGGACATTAATATGTGAAATGTATCCAACCACTACTCCACAAGGGTGTACCACCTTTTTAACTTTCAAAAGCTCTAATTGCACCCAGAGTGAAATCCATTTGTAGTATCCCATTCTCTTTTTTTTTTTTAAAGCTATAAGATCTCTCATCTGTCTGAGAAACACTGATTTTGGTTTGTTTTCTTCTCCTTATAATATATACATTTCTTACAATTTATTTTCTTCTTGATGGATTAAAGCTCTGTAATGAATTTCCTCAAATGTCCGATGTTCTCATGTTCACCACTCTTATTGAAAATTAAAGGACTAAAATCCTGATTCTTAGCATCCTGTCGGTGTGGATATTGGAGGTAGGACTAGTTCCTCCTAGACCACTTGTGGCATGATCTTTTGTCTATTATATTATTCACTAGGTATTTTCTTTTAATTGATAATTTTTCCTTGAAAAGACTTTCAATCAAAGACTTTCAATCACCTTTCTGGAAGGTACATGTCTATTTAATCTGTTCTGGGACATAAGTTAGTGAAAGGACTGGGGGTATTACCAGTCACTGAATAGAAAAAATAAGCAATTTTCAGTTGGTAACTGTGCTCTTAACTATGCCTATTACTCTCTAAGGTGTAATCCTTTATTCACTCTCTTCAGGGAAGAAATTTCCCATCTTTTGGTAAAAGCGGAGAGAGGGGAATCTATCTTCTTTCTAAACAGATTTTTTAAAGTAATTTCTGCCTTCACCCACTCCTCTGAGAGATAATAGGTAACACCAAACTCCCTTGTGATGTGTACAGTCCATTGACTGGTTTGGGGACTTCCCCATAAGCCAGGCTGGGTTGCAGAGTTTTCAGGCTTGTTAAGTCATTTACTACTACTCTATCCAATGGCTTGCTTCTAAAGTCTTTTTTTAATAATATAATAATTTTATTATTATTCTTTTGTTAACAAAACCATATTCATTTTAAGATATTGAACTAAATTCTCAGTCTATGAGTATCATGCATCATACCCACCACCAGGGTTCTAGTGTCCTTACCACAATCTTGTTCCCTCTTTCCTTCCCTCCCCACTCCCACCTTCCTGGGAGCTACTATCTTGTGTCCTGTAGGAGTTTGTTGAGGTTTAACTGTTTACTCATTTCATTTTATTGTGTTCCAGTAAGAGTGAAATCATCCTGTATTGCTTTTGCTTTCTGATTTATTTCGCTTAACATGATTCCTTCCAGTTTCATCTGGATTGTTGCAAAGGGCACAATTTTGTTTTGTTTTGCTTTTTCAGTAACTGAATAAAATTCCCTTGAGTATATATACCAGAGCTTCTTTATCTAATTGTCTGTTGATGGGTATTTAAGTTGTTTGCATGTCTTCATTAAAGTGGGCTATGCTGCTATGAATATAGGTATATTTTTCCTGATTAGAGATTTTGTATTCTCTGTATATACCTAGAAGTGGGATTACTGAATAGTATCATAGATCCATCATTTTCTTTTTTAAAGAATCTCCAAACTGTTTTGCAGAGAGGTTGTACAAATTTGCATTCCCACCAACAGTGAAGGAAGGTTTCTTTTTTTCCTCACCTGCTCCGACACTTGTTATTTCTAGAATTTTGGATAGAGGCCATTCTTCTCAATGTGGATGACCCTTTTTGGATCATTTGTGCTTATTTTGTGTTGACTTTGCTTTTAGCCTGGCTTTCTTCTCTGTCTTAGATTTAGCAGTGTGGATGTTTTTTGTGTTAGATTTCCTGAGTGGTAATTTTTGTGTCTGGTATAGCCAGTAACATCCACTTGGCTTCTCTGGAGGGTGGAACCTGTTCCCCTCTCTGGGATGCTCACTTTTGGTGGGCCACAAATGCTGTTTTAATGGTGTGCACTGACTTCTGTGGGCAAGTCTTCTCTTGTGTTTTACTTATTTTAAGTTCTCAATCCAAGAACTGAGTTTATAAGCAGATCCTATGAGTTCTGTATAACCCACATGTTTCCATCACAGGGGGAAGGGGCTCACAGGTGGTTTCTCTTGTATTCTCATTCAGTTTATGTATCTCCTTTGGGTGATGGATTCTGTTCTTGTTCCTTTCAGCCTGGGAACAAGATTGCTTTTCAATCTCTCTATGCTTCTTCAAAGATTGGGACAGGATGGGTTTACCTCCCCACTATTCTCCAGAGCCTGGACTGGAATTTCCCAGGCATATCCTCCATAGTCTATTAATCACAGGTTTTAAAATGTCCTCTGGTGATGTTTGCAGCTCACCTCTCAGGGAGAAATTTTATAGTCTGTCCCTGTAAGCTCCCTTGATCCTCTAGGGTATAGTATTCACTCACTGCTGCTCTCAGGTATAGGGCAGGTGAGACTCACAGATAGTTAATTTTGTTCTCCCATGAGGTTACTGTATCTCATTTGGGCGATTAGTCCTGTTTCTGATCCCTGCAACCTCAGCTAGTGGGTCAGAGATCTAGATTGCCTTTCAGCCTCTTTGTGCTCCTTCAAAAAAGGGTGGATGGGTTTCCCTTCCTACTGTTCTTCAGAAACTCACCTAGAATCTTCTAGACAGATCCCCTGCCACTTATAAAGTCTTTTTTCCCTCTTGTATCATCCTTTTTATCCTTGAAGATTTATGTCTTGAAAATTTTTCTGTATTTTCATTTTAGAGGAGTTTTGAGAGGGAAAGATGTTTTAAAATATGCACTTAATCTTTCATGTTTAACATGAAGCCAATTCATTTGTTTACACAGTTAGTTAAGAGATATGAAAAAAGGAAAATAATGACCAAAATAAGGAAAAGAGCAAGAACAGATAAGGTAAAACTGAGATGGAAGAGAGAGGCAATCTCGAAGCCATCTTCCTCCAAGGAGGAAGACAAACACAGGTGGAAAAAAATGAGACCTAAATAGAAGAAAGAAAGGGGACCAAAGATCTTCAATGCTGTGAATTTCATTCATTCACTTATTTATTCAGCTTTACATTCATGCAAGAAAAGTATCTCTAAAGCCTTTGTACTAGGAATTTTGATAGGTATTGCAAACACCAAAAATGTGAGTTAAAGTAAATCAGCACTTTGCATTAATAGTAACAATAGCTAACATGTAATGTGTCCCGAAAGAACTCATCCTGGTATCTTTAGATAATTTCAAATAAATATTGATTCTGAGCCTACTGAGTCAGGTATGGTTCTATGTGCTAGAATATTATTTCTTCTTTCTACAGTCACTGATATGTTTTATTAATATTCACATTACTTTGTTGATTACTTTCCACATCTCTTTGGGTACTTTAAACTGTGATAAATTCTAAGTCTATTTATGTTGAATATTTAGTATGCAATTTATTCTTTTACTGATACATTCATTTCTATAATGTGACCAAAAATAATACAGAAATTTTTCCTGGTGACTTATAGACTCTATTATTGTGGTTATTTGTGGGATTCTTTGTGTATTTGAAACTTTTGCTTATATAGCTTAATGAAAACATGGTAGTACTGAAATATTTATATGACTAAGTTGCTAGAGGTTCAAAATAACTTAGGGATACAGAATTTGGTGACAATGATATAAAATATATAACATATATTGAATGTGTACTAGATGTCAGGCTCTATTTGTAATATTTTGTATGTATTAGCTCATTTAATCCTGAATATCAATAAGGGTCTATACTTATGTCATTTGCTTTGTTTTCTTCTGTTGGAATTGATGCATCTGTATAAGAAAAGCAAAAGATCAACAGTAGTTGAGTGGTAAAAGCAGATTTTAGGCAGAAATCATTTTAATAGGATAAATGAAATGTTAGTATTTAACTGGGTCCATTCTATCTACTTTATGGGCAAATGGGAATTTATAGCCAAGGGGTAAGATGGGAGTCAGTGGATGGAAAATTTCTATGAGTGTAGCATTATTTTTGCTAAACAAAGTTTGTTCTTGATGAGGTCAGGCCAAGCGATCAAATATTACCTGGAGGGATGTTGAAGGATGAATAATTTAGTTAGCTATCAGTGGTGATCATATATTGAGGCTGGAGGATTCTGGTTAAATTGACTTGGAAAATTTCATATTAAAACTGGGCTCTACAGGAATGGTATCAGAAACTCAAGGAAAGCCTTAGTTAAGAAGAAGGATCAGAGGTATGTGACTCGTTTGGTCAAGGAGAGACTCTCCCTTTGTGTGTGAACTGACTGATTTTCTGAAATGTCCTTTAAAAAGAGTCCAGAAAACATCAGTGCTATTCATGGAGGTTGGTAAGTCTCCAGGAGTTCTGCTAAGTGTTTGCTTGTTTTAGAGTTTGTTTTATACTGATGACTAATTAGACTCAGGAATCCTGCAAGAAGAATTGTGAAACTGAAAATGTTTAGCATATTTAAATAATAATTTAATTTACTAGATGTTCTAAATTCATCTCTCTGTCATTTATATTCCAAATAACCCTTCAGTGGATTTTAAGGGAAATAATTCATTTGCATTGAATTTATAGAAGGGCACACTTAAGAATTGTTACTGGTGCTCAAAATCAGTATGAGCCCAGTTTATGAATTTCTTAGTGCAGTATTCTAATGTTAGTGTCTCATAAGGTTTATTAGTAGTCATGATTTGCAAATGAACACCTGTACCCTACTGTTACTGATTCTAACTTTATTCACTTTATTTTCATCATTGAAATAACTAATGATCATGCAGGGTTATAGATATTGATAGTTTATTCAAATACCTAAGAATATCACAGTGTCAAATACACTGCTTTCTAGATAAACAAGGCAGTACAAGTCTGTAATTATAGTCTCCTAGACAACATTGTGATTCCAAGGAATTTCTGATTAACTTCTATTCTCATTGATTATCCAGAATTTGTCTCATCTTTGGCGACTACTGTATTTCAGTCAGAATAAAATGACATAGAAATATAATCACATAGCATATTTGATATCAAAAGAATGAATTTGCTTTTGTCTCTGTTTTTATTTCTATACAATGTAAATAATGAATATTTATGCACTGGTGTTTAAATAGTCTGGTAACAACTTATACTTAAAAGGATCTATTATTTTATGTCATTCACTTAAGCTTAGTATTTTAGTTCTTAAATAAACCAGGTCAGTGTGTAAATCTCTTATAATTTAAAAATTGGCTTTCATGAACTTGAGCAAGTTTGTTAAACTTTGAGACTCATTTTTATCATATATTCAACAGGAATCATAATATATTTATTCTGGGTTACCTGAGAATTAATGAAAGGTAAAATTGAGATAATCAAAACACTGTTGGGTCTTTATGATCATTTAATAAGAGTTAGTTTTTATTACTATAACAGAAAAATGCCCACTTGCTTTCAAGTTACATATTTATTCTAAACATTGGAATGTATGAAAATAGTCCCTGCTTTAGTATTTACCTTGAAGCATATTCTGGATGGTTATCCTGTTCTTTTACACCATGGCTCTAGGGTAAGAGGCAGAGACTTAGCCTACATAGTTATAGTCTGATAGGGCATTGGAATCCAATATTTATGATGCAAGTTCCTATTGTTACACAGTGCAGAGGAATCAAAAGTTGTTATTACATGAAAATATTCCTCTATTAAACAACACTTACAAAATAATTCCCTTTTCTAGTATTTCCCTGGTCATAAACTAGCTTCCATCCCCACCCAGATGATCTGTGTAGAAGAAACTTGTCAAATGTCAGATATTGTAAATATTTGAAAATTCAGTGTGAATACAGAGGATATCAGTTGCAAAGTGAAATCTCAAATCTTGGTGAAAGGAGTTAAGATTTTGTGACATCAATGAAAGATTAATCACATGAAAAGTCACTGATATCTGAAAATATTAGAACTTGATTATATAACAATTGAAGAAAAACTAAGATAATGAAGTGGTAGAGTTGAAAATAATGATTTCTTTTTAAGGCAAGCTGCAGACAGGAATGAAGGCAAGTAGGCAGGCAGGCAGGAAGAGAGAAGAGGAAGAAACATTTTGTTTTATTTTTATTTCGTTCACACTGGTTGTTTCCCCCAGATCTGGGACTCAAACCCAGGGGTACGTGGTGTGTGCTCCTTCCAAGGCAATGGACCTAACTGCTGCTCCAACAGGGCATACCTTCATAGTCTTCTTAAAAGATTATCATTCCCCATTCTTTGCTTTTGATGAAGAGAAGTTTTTAATTTTAATGATACAAGTCATTCAACTTTCCTTAAAATTTTTCATTGCAGTAAATTTTACTTTTCACATTAAAAAACTCATATGTATAGGTTCCTCATATGTACAGTTTCTCCATTCCTCAGATATATGTCAACACACCCTCCTCTCCACCAGATCAATAAAGGTTCTTTACCATTGTCCAGTGGGCTCTACCACCAGTTGTCTTCCCTTCCATCCCATTCCCTATTGGTAACCTCAGTTCTATTGCAAATGTCCAAGTGTTCCTGTTGTTTCCTCTGGTCCTTTGTTTTGTCTATTCACATTCCACCTATGAGTGAGTATCTTTCTTCTTTTGACTTATTTCACTTAGCATAAACTCCTCTAGATCCATCCATGTTGATTCAAATGACAGAATTTCATCTCTTCTAAGGGCTGTGTTGTGTTGCATTGTGTATATATACATCTTCTTTACCCATTCATCTGACATTGGGCACTTAGGTAATTTCCAGTTCTTAACTAGTCTGAATAGGCCTGCAATAAACATGGGGATACATACATCTCTGCAGATGGGTGCTTTTGTATCTTTAGGGTAGATGCCCTGAAGTGGAATGACAGGATCATATAGAATTTCTGTCCACTTTTTTTGAGGAATCTCCAAGATGTTCTTTTTAGGGGTTATACCAATTCTCACTCCCATCAACAGTGCAAAATTGTTCCTTTGTCTCCACATCCTTGCCAGCATTTGTCGTTTCCAGACTTTTGGATAATAGTCTTTCAGGTGTAAAGTGATATCTCATTAATTTTTAATTTGCATTTCCTTGATGGCCAGCAAGTAGGAACATAATTTCATGTGCCGGTCGACTATCTGTATATCCTCTTCAAAAAAGTGTCTCTCCAATTGTTGCTCCCATTTTTTGATTGGATTCTCTGTTCTTCTGTTGTTGAGTTTTATGATTTCTCTGTATATTTTAGATATTAAGCCTTTGTTGGAAAAACTGAATGCAAATATCTTCTCCCAGTTAGTAGGTTTCCTTTCGGTTTTGGTGATATTTTCTTGTGTTGTGAAGAAGCTCCTTAGTTTGATGTAGTCCCAGTAGTTTATTTTTCTTTTTGTTTCCCTTGATGGCAGGGTTGTGTCCCCAAAGGCTTTTCTATGACTGATGTCATGGAAAGTCTTTTAATGTTGTCTTCTAATTGCTTTATTGTTTCTGGTCTTATGTCTAAGTCTCTAATCCATTTTGAGTTAATTTTTGTGAATGGTGTTAGAGAGTAGTCTAGCTTCAGTCTTTTGCATGTGACTGTCCAGTTTTCCCAACGCTGTTTGAAGATACTTTCCTTTTTCCATCAAATGCTTTTGTTGTAGATTGTAGGTCTGTAAGTGGGTCAGTTTCTGGTGATTCAGTTCTGTTCCACTGATCTGTGCATCAGTTATATTCCAGTATCATACCATTTTGATCACTGTTGCTTTGTAATGAAGCTCAAAGTCTGGAAATGTGATTCCCTCTAGATTAGTTCTTTTTTCTAATGATTGCTTTGGTTATTTGGGGCTTTTTGTTGTTCCATACAAATTTTAAGATTTTTTTTTGTTCTATTTCCTGGAAATAAGCCTGTGAGATTTTAATGAGGATTGCATTAAACCTATATATTGCTTTGGGTAAGATGGCCATTTTAATGATATTGATTCTTCCAACTATGAGCAGGGGATGTCTTTCCATTTCTTTATGTCCTCCTCTCTTTTTTTTAAGAAGGACTTATAATTTTTGTTATATAGATCTTTTGCTTCCTTTGTTTGGTATATGCTGAGGTATTTCATTCTTTTAACTTCTTTTTTAAATAGTGTGATTTTCGTTTTCTTCCAGCACGTTGTTTGCATATAAGAATGCAACAGACTTTTGTGCGTTGATTTTGTAGCCTGTCACTTTACTGTATTCATTGATGAGTTCTAGAAGTTTTTTGACAGCGTTTTTGGGATTTTTCAATACAAATAATCATATCATCTGCAAACAATGAGAGTTTTACGTCCTCCTTTCCAATTAGGATTCCTTTTATTTCCTTTTCTTTACTAATTGCTCTGGCTAAGTCATCCAGTACCATATTAAATAGCAGTGGTGAGAATGGACAACCTTGCCTTGTTCCTGACCTAAGAAGAAATGCTTTCAATTTTTTTGCCATTGACTGATGTTGACTGTAGGTTTTTCATATATGGCCTTTATTATGTTGAGGTATGAACCTTCTGTCCCTATTTTATGAAGGGTTTTTATATCATAAATGACTGTTGGATCTTGTCAAAAGCTTTCTCTGCATCTACTGATATAATCATGTGGTCTTTTTCTTTGTTCTTGTTGATCTGGTATATGACATTAATAGATCTGCATATGTTGAACCAGCCTTGTCACTGGGTTGAATTCACTTGGTCATGATAGATGATCTTTTTGATGTATTATTGAATTTGGTTTGCTAATATTTTGTGGAGAATTTTTACATCTATGTTCATCAGAGATATTGGTCTATAATTTTCTTTCTTGGTAACATCTCTGTCAGCTTTTGGTATCAGTGTAATGTTAGTCTCATGAAAAAGTATTTGGGAGCATTTCCTATTCTTCAACATTTGGAAGAGCTTGAGAGGAACAGGTATTAATTCTTCTCTGAAGATTTGGTAGAACTCACTGGAGAAGCCATCTGGTCCTGGCTTTTATTTGGTGGGAGGTCCTTGATTACTTCTTTGATTTCTTTGCTTGTGATTCTTCTATTCAGGTTTTCCAGTTCTTCTGGGTTCAGTCTTGGTAGACTACACTTTTCTAGAAATCTGTCCATGTCCTCAACGTTGTTCATTTTGATGGACTAGAGCTGTTCATTAGTCCCTTATGAAGTTTTGAATTTCTATGGTATCTGTTGTAACTTCTCCCCTTTCATTTATGATTCTAATTATGAGAATTTTCTCCCCTTTTTTCTTTGTGAGTCTAGACAATGACTTGTCAATTTTGTTACTTTTTCAAAGAAAAAACTTATGGTTTCATTGACTGTCTTGATCGTCTGTTTATTTCTGCTCAGATTTTGATTATTTCCTTTCTTCTGCTGATTTTTGTTCTTTCTCTAGTTGCTTTAAATGTAGAATTAAGTTGTTTATTTGAGATTTTTCTTGTTTCTTGAGATAGGCCTTGATTGTGATGAATTTTCTCCTTAGTACTGCTTTATGCTGCATCCCATAGATTCTGGAATCTTGCGTCCTCATTCTCATTTTTCTCTAAGTATTTTTTAAGTTCCTCTTTGATTTCCTCTTTTACCCAAGAATCCTTCAAGAGCATATTGTTGAGTTTCTAATTGGTTTGGGATCTTCCAGCTTTTTTTATGTGGTCGAGTTCCAGTTTTAGGCCATTGTGGTCAAAGAAGATGCTTGGTATGACTTCAATCTTTGTAAAATTGTCGAGAGATGTTTTGTGTCCCAGCATATGATCTATCCTTGAGAATGTTCCATGCTCACTTGAGAAGAAAGTGAAATCTGCAGTCATTGGGTAAAGTGATTGGTATGTGTTTATTAGACCTATCAGTTCCAGATAGTCATTTAAAGTGCCTGTTTCCATATTCATTTTCTGCCTGGTTGGTCTGTCCATTGTTGTAGGTGGGGTGTTGAAGTCCCCCACTATTATCGTGTTGCTTTCAATGTCTCTCTTCAGTTCTAATAACACTTTCTGGATATATTTTGATGATCCTTCATTTGGTGCATATATTTTAATAAGTGTTATGTCTTCCTGCTGGACTGATCTTTTAGTCATTATGTAGTGTCCATCTCTGTCTTTGTTGTGCTTTTTAGATGGAAGTCTTTTATCTGATATGAGTATAGCTATTCCTGCTCTTTTGTGGTTGTCATTTGACTGTAGGATTGTCTTCCATCCACTGACTTTGAGCTTTTGTCTATCTTTTGGAAGAAGGTGGGTTTCCTGAATGCAGCAGAAGGTTGGGTTAATGCTTTTAAATCCATTCAGTCATTCTGTGACATTTGACTGGTGAATTCAGTCCATTAACGTTTACAGTGATTGATATACAGCTGCTTAGTGTCTTTTTATCATTTGTCTTTTGTCTGTTGCTACCTGATGATGACTGTTCTCTTTCTCTTTTTAGTTTGAATAGGTACAGTTATGTTTTGAATGATTTTGCCTTCTGTTTTCTTCTTCGCTTTCTCCCTGGGGATGTATTTTGAGGGTACCCTGAAGTTAGCATTCACAATTCTGTTTATTACCTAATTTTGTTTGAAAGCATGTTAGTCTTTCACTCTTTGAACTATCCACATTTTTGTTCTCTTCTCTTTCTCCCCACTTTTAATATTTGCTGTCAAACTGTTTTTCTGTGTGGTTTTTTAATGCTTTATAGAGCAAACTTTAATTTTTTTTTTTTTTTTTTTTTTTTTTTTTTTTTTTTTTTTTTTTTTTTTTTTTTTTTTTTTTTTTTTTTTTTTTTTTTTTTTTTTTTTTTTTTTTTTTGCGAAGCTGGTTTTGTGGTGATAAACTCCTTTAGCTTTTGCTTGTCAGAAAAGGTTTTATCATTCCTTCAGTTCTGAATGATAATCTTGCAGATATAGCATCTTAGGTTGAAAATCATTTTTTTTTCAGCACTTTGACTTCTTGCCTGTAGTTTCATTTGAGAAATCCCCTGGCAGTCTTTGAAGGCTCCTCTGCATGTGACATGCTTTTCTCTGACTGCTATTAATAGTCTTTTTTTATCTTGTATTTTTGACATTTTGATGATAATATGTCTAGGTATATTTTTGTTCGGATTGCTTTTATTAGGAACTCTTTGAGCTTCCTGGATCTGAAGCCTTGCTTCATTCTTCAAATTGGGGAAGTTCTCACCTATTATTTTTTTCAAATATGTTTTTTTTCTCCTTTTCTCTCTCTTCCTCTGGGACCCCTATGATGCAAATGTTGTACCTTTTGATATTATCCCAGAGGTCTCGAATGCTGTATTCGATTCTTAGAATTTTTAAAATCTCTTTGTTGGTTTGCTTGATTGAGTCCCTCGGTCCTATCTTCCAGATCACTGATTCTACTGAGTTCTTTAATTCAACCATCATGTCTCTTAACCTGTTTGATGTCTTATTTTAGTTCTCTTTGCTTCCTGACATTCTTGTTTATTGCTTGTGTTGATTTCTGTTTTCCCATGAACATATTAGTCACTGTTACCCTAAATTCCTCTTCAGGTAATTTACATACATCTGCTGTATTCAGATTTTCCCCTAGATTTTTGATTGGATCCATTATTTCATGTATATTTCTCTGTTCCTTTGCTCTGTTTGGCATTCTGTTTATATTTCTGTGGTTTTGGTTTCCCTGGCATTGCATAGGTTTGACTTGCTCAGGATTGGCAATCAGACTGCAATTTTGCCTCTGCCCACAATGTGGTACAGTGGGTAGTATTGAGGATTGGGACTGCCCTTCTCACTGTAATCCAGAGGGTGGAGCATCACAAGGGCGGCATTTCCTGTGGGCGGATATGAGGTGGGTGGGATTTCCACTCAGGGGACCCCAGGCTCTGGCTTGAAATGGTTGTGGGAGGGGTTTGATTTGGCTGATTTCTGGTTATGAGTGCACTCAGCACAATTTCACCACAGGGCTGTCAGCTCAGTTCCCACTGTGCTGCCTCCTTCTACCCGCTCCCAAGTCAGCCCTCTGTGGTTCTGCATCTCTGCCCCACTGGGCTCACATCTAGCTGCCTCCACAGCTGGTCCTGAAATCCCTAGCCTCTGCCCCACTGCACATCTAGAGACTCCTGAGCTCTGTCCCAAATCCAAATCTTCAGCTTAGCTGAGAACTGCACCTAGTGGCCTCACCCACTGTTGGTTGTCAGGTTATCTGTCTCCAGCTGAATTGTCAGTCATTTCTTGGTGTTTGTCTCATAAATGTGATTTTTTTTTTTTTTTGGTATCTGTGGGGAGCAACCAAAAAGTGCATCTATCGTCACCATCCAGAAGTGGATCCACCCTGATGTTTTTGCCTACCCTTGGTGGTCGTGATTATTGCTGCATCTCTGTAGCCACTCTGCCTGCTTTTTCTAAGTGTTAGTTTCTGGAAAAGGGGTGAAGTCATTGTTGCTTTGTGGGAGAGTATGTGAGTCTTGCTCCTACCAGGTCATTATCTTGACCAGTTTTTTAAAAGTATAGTCCAAAGCAAATCCTAATGTCTTCATTTTCATTATATCATATTAAAATAAATACCTTAGTAAGATGTACACTATTCTCTAAGGAAACATGCAGAACACAATTCTTACACTTCTTACAAATCTTGAGTAAGTTGGAACTACTCACCCCACATTCTTTTACATGGTTTAATCAAACAGCAATTGCTAAGAGTATAGAATATAAGAAAAAATAATTCAAATTTGGTTTTCCCTGTATTTCTGGATTCTTAAACACTGTCTTTCTATGCTTCCAATTTACATTATCCTCAAATAGTTTTTTAAATATCTCTTCCTGAACATGCCAATTAATATTCTAGCTATTATGTTATTCACATCAGAAAAAGTTTCAGTCATGCTCAAATTAAATTACTAAAAACATGAAGTTAAAAATATAAACCTTAACAAAGAGAAAATTCCTGCTGAGGAGAGAAAAAAAATATGTACCCCACCTGACATTAAATTTTGCTGCTACTTTCCGAGAATGTCTATTTCCACTTCAACTCTGGTCAAGTGTATGAAAAAAAGTTATTTCAAAATTTCAATGTTGATTGCTTCAGCATAGCTGCTATGATAAAGTTTCTCTTCACACTATTGTGTACAAAGAAGATGAAGGCATAAATGTTTAAAGGCTGTTGTTTTTTTGGAAGCTTGGCAGTGTTTGCTTATGGAAGACTGAGTTAATGCAATGGGTCATTAATCAAGAAAGTAGAGTCTCAGTAGGTTTCTAAAATTAACAGCTTTACTCCTTGCTGAATGTAATGCTGTTTCTTCCCTCTGGAATCTGACTCCATAAACCTCTCTAACCATTTTTCTTTCCCCTGTTCCTGCCCTGACCTCCTGGCTTCTTCCTCCCCGCCCCCCCATGTTCTCTGTCATTTTGCCCACTATTATAGTTTTAACTCACACATCTAGGCAGATTGTTCCCTAATTTGTATTTATAGCTCTGTTTTATCTTCCAAGCTCAGTCTCACATTTCTAACTACCTGCTAGACATTTGTACTTAAATGTTTATCCTGAATCTTAAATTCAAAATGTTTAAAATTTAACTCATTTTCTTCCAATTTTCTTTTTCTAAAAACTGGTATACAAATATGCACTCAGGACATCTTTCTTTACATTCCTAGTCTTACAAAATCTCACCAAATCTTAGTAAATTCCTTTACTGTATATATGTTTATATAGATATATAGGCTTCTGTATATACATATATATGTGAATGATAGTGAACATATTTAATAGCCTTTAAAATAATGCATTTAATTTTACAAACCTTCTGTACAATATTTATAACCATAGTTCTGTACAAATAGAATAAGCAGCAACACAGCAATAAGATATAAATTCTGTACTCAGAGTCCTTATAATCTTGCAGTTGAGATAAAGAATAGATAGAATTTAAATCCCAGGGCCACCAGATTAATTTTCCTGTACCCCATATTCTCACACTTAAAAGTCATCAATGTTTGTTTTCTTCTGAATGAGGCTCATATTATTAATTATGGCTTTCAAAGTAGTTTAAAATTGACTTTTCTCATATTGTATATCACTTCCTCAGAGCTTACCTTACTTTGATTAGTTTACTATGTGCCAAGTATTATTCTATACACATTTCACCCATTATTTCACTTAATCCTTATAACTGTGTGAAGGTATATTTTACTGTTATCCCCTAACATCAGGAATCTGAGCCACAGAGTAATTAAATAACTTGCCCAAGGTAATAGCTTATAAATGACAGATCCAAGTGTTGAACCCTGTATTTAGGCTGCAGATACCAATCTCTGAACTTCCCTCCCTGCCCCAAACCTCTTCACTTTCCTTGCACAAGTGACAGGGACTGAGGACCTTGCGCCTACAGCCAATCTTAGTGAATGATCACTTATAATTTGTGTGACATGTCCTGAAGAGGTGAATCTCTTTGAATCTCTTTGATGGTTTCTCTTGCATTTTTGAAATAGGAAATAGTATCTCTACTGCCATTTGCAATGATGTTTAAAATATGGACTTTCATTCTGCTGTTTTTCTAATTCTGATGGTATACTTTGGTAGCTTTCGAATTGATCTTAAATTGGGTTTAAATAGCATCATTTAATATCATATGCTTTATGGGTGTCTTTAAATACATTAAAATGCAATTAAAATCTGTCAGTATCAATTTTCCTTTCCAAAGTTGTAACTTCTTAAAATTTTCCTTTATTTATTTACATTGCTATATGCATTTAAAAATACTAATTTGCACATTAGTTTGTGTATATTTCACACCATACCCACCACCAAAGTTCTAGAGACCTTGTCACCACTTTGTTCTTTTCTTCTTTCTCTGTCCCCTCCCATAACATTGTTTGCCACAGTGTTATGTGCTATGGATTTTATTGGGGTTCATTTGTTTTGTTTCTTTAAGCTTCCCATATAAGTAAAGCCATCCTATACTTTTCTTTTTCTTTCAGGCATATTTTGCTTAACATGATCCTGCGTTTCATCCCAGTTATTGCAAAGGTACCATTTCATCTTTTTAATAGCTTCATAGAGTTCCATTTGATGCATGTAAGGGTGAATGAGACACACTGATGAGATGCTGGGTCCATCCAGAAAGAACTTGTGGAGAGTTCCATTTGGTCAGGAACACAGTTTATTAAAAGCGGAAACAGTGAGTTGAAGTGTCCTGCAGACAGGAAAGTTACATGAAGGGAACACACGTGTGTGTATGAACTGTGCTGCCTGCCTCTCACTCAGATAAAATGGATTCTTGAATATATATGAGGGGTAGGGGGTTTCTTCGTGGATGTATCCAGGTAACCTGGAGTGAAAAAAATGGCATGAATATCTAGGCTTAGACCCAACTTGCTAAGATGGGGTCCATTTTAAGTTGTGCTGTCTTCATATTACATTGAGTATGTAAACACAGCTTCTTTTTCTAGTCATCCATAGAAAGGAAATTAGGTTGTTTCCATGTTAATTGTTCTTCTCTGAACATAGGGATGCACATATTTTTTCTGATTAATGGGTCTGCATTCTCTAGGTATATGTCTAGAAGTGGGAATGCTAGATCAAATGGTTTTCCCATTTTTTTTTTTTTTGAGTAATCTCCTGTGAGACTCAAAGGAAAAATTTCTCCATTTCTCTGAGTTTTTTCATAGACTGGATGAGTGAACAAATTAACATTAGACATGATTAGTAAAATAAAAGCCCAAATTTAAAAACATGTGTAAGGAGAATTTACATGGTGGTAAAATCTGAGGTAGCTGGGGCAGACCCATATCTATATCCTGAGCTGAGGCATAGAAAGGGAACTTATAGTCTCAGAGGACATAAAAGGAAGGAGGTCCTCATGTAGCAAGAAGGAATGACTCATCCTTACTCTGAAAGTAAAAATTTTTTAAATGTCCCTTTTACATTCTTGCAGAGAATAGGGACAAAATATTAGGACAAGGGTGGACACCCAGGAAGTGGCAGATGACTTTTTGTTTAAGAGAGAGGTTAAAGGTTTAGAAGAATTGAAACTTCTTTGTCTGTGGGACAGCATTCTCTACTGTCCTTGGCTTTTTATATCAGAATGGGGCATCTATAAGAGATGAATTATGAGAGACTTAGGGTATTCTGTTTTCGTCACCTCATTCTATACCATTTTGCACAAATTTACATCATAGAAAACTGTGAAGGAAAGTTCCTTTTTCTCGACATGCTCTCCAAAACTCACTGGTTGTTTATACATACATATATATGTATATATATATGGCTTTCTCACTACTGTGACGTGATATTGTGTTTTTTATTTTCTTGTATAGTGAGTGATGTAGAACAGTTTTTCATGTGTTTGTAGACCATCTGTGTGTCTTTTCTAGAAATGGTATCTATTCAACTATTCCTTCCATTTCCGAGTAAGTATTTTGCTTGGTTATTGAAGTATCTGAGCTCTTAAAAATATTTTGGAGGTTAATCTCTTGGTTGGTATATTTTGTACATAAATATCTTCTCCTATTCAGTGGGTTGCCTTTTTGGTTTGGTGGTGTTTTATTTTGCTGTAAAGACATTTTTTGTTTGATGAGGTTCCAACTATTTGTTTTACTTTTTGTTTTGTTTTGTTTTGTCATTGTCACTTCCCCAAAGACATCTTTGAGGTTGATAGCATGGAGTGTTTTTATATTATCTTCTATGTATTTTATTGTTTCAGGTCTTATGTTCAGATCTTTAATCCATTTTAAGTTAACTTCTTTGTATGACACTGCTGAATAATCTAGTTTCAGGTTTTTGCAAGTGGCTGTCCAATTTTCTCAATACCAATTTTTGAATGGATTTACCTTCCCACATTTTATGCTCTTAGCACCTTTGTTATAGATTAACTATCCATTTAAGTGTAGTTTTATTTTTGGACTTTCAACTTTATTCCACTGATCCGTGTGTCTGTTTTTGTCCTAGTACTATACTGATTTGATGATAATTGCTCTGCAGTATAGTTTGAAGTAAGAGAATGCAATTTCTTCACTGTTCTTTTTTCTAAAATGTGATTTTGGCTATCTGAGGCTTTGTGGTTTTATAGAAACTCTTGTTTCCTGGAAGAATGCTATTGGAATTTTGTTAGGAATTGTAGGAATTAAAGTGAATCTATGTATTGCCTTGAATATGATGGGCATGTTAAGTATGTTCATTTTCTGATGCATGAGCATAGAATATTTTTCATATCTTTGTATCTTCTATTTTTTCAGTATTTTGCATTTCAATGTATAGATCGTTCTCCTCCTTTGTTAAATTTATTTTAACAGGTATTTTCTCCTTTTTGATACTATTGCAAATGGGATTGCTTTCTTAATCTCTTGCTATAGTTAATGGTTGCATATAGGAATGTCACATATTTTTTCTGTATTTCTTTTATTTACTGCTACTCAACCTCTATTCATTTATTCTTTTTTTTAAAGGAAAGGTATAGGCAGGCTGAAAGAGAGAGGAGGAAGGACTTTATTTTTCTTATTTTTATTTAGTTCACATTGGTTATTACTCCTGAACCTGGAATGCAAACCTAGGCTCCCGGGATGTATATGGATTGTGCTCATTCTGAGGCAGCTGACCTAACTCCACCAGGGTGCATCAGATCATTTGTTCTTTCTAGAAGTCTTTTAGTGCAGTCTTTAGGATTTTTAATGTAATGTCTTTTGCAAATAATGATAGTTTTATACTTTTTATAATTTTGATTCCTTTAATTTTTTTTATCTTTCCTAATTGATATGACTAGGACTTCTAGGAACTATGTTGAATAGTAGTGATGAGAGTAGACCTCCTTGTCTTGCTTCAGTGTTAGGGGAAGATTTCAAGTTTTTCATCATTGTGTATGTTAATTGTGGGTTTGTGAGATTTTCTTGCAGCTATGACTATTCCCATTTTAGCAAGAGCTTTTTTTATCATGAATAAATGTTGAATTTCATTAAGTTTCTAAGTATCTATTGATATGGTCATATGATTTTTGTTTTTCCCTTAGTTGATGTAGTGTGCATTACATTGTGTGATTTTCGTATTTTTAGCCATCTTGAATTCCTGGACTAAATCTTCCTTAATCATGATGTGTGTGTGTATACATACATACATACATACATATAAATATATATATACTTATATAAATATGTTGTTGAATTTGGTTTGGCATGATTTTGTTGAGGATTTTGCATATTCATGAGTGATATTGGCCAATAATATTTTTGTGTGTGCTGTTCTTATATGATTTTATAATCAGGGTAATTTTAGGCTCATAAAACCTATTTGAGAGTATTTTCTCCTCTTTAATTTTGTGAAAACATTTAGAAGGATGGGTATTAAATATTTCTGAATATTTGATTGAATTCACTAACCAAATATCTGGTCCTAGGCTTTTTTTTTGTGAGAAGAACTTTTGATTATTGTTTTAGTGTCTTGCTTGTGATTGATCTGTTTAAGCTATACTTTTTTTTCTGGTTCAGTTTTGTAAGGATGTAGGATTCCAGAAGTCTCTTCATTTCTTCATGATGCCAAAACTGGTAGATATTCTTAGTAGCTGCTTATGATCCTCTGTATTTCTGAAGTATCTGTTGCATCTGAAGTATCACCTGTTATATTTTCATTCTTTGTACTAGTGATTTTTTTCTCTATGAGTCTAGCTAGATGTCTATCAATTTTATTTTTTCACAGAACAATGTCTTGTTTTCACTGATATTTTTATATGGTCTTTGTTTTTAATTTAATTTATGCTCTAAATTTTATGTCCTTCCTTCTTTTGACTTTTGTTTCAGTAGTTATTTTTTTAGTTCCATCAGATAGAAATTTTGTTTGACTTGTCTTCATTTTTGGATGTGAGAATCTCCAGTTATAAACTTTTCTCTTAGAATTATTATTTTTTTGTTGCATCCCACATCTTATAATTTATTTCTTCCTTTTTGTTTGTTTCCAGGTAATTTTCTATTTCTCCTTAAATTTCCTAATTAATCTAAGAGTCATTTGAAAGCATATTGTTTTATTGCCACATCTTTGAAATTTTTTGTTTTGTTTTACTGATACTGTTTTTAGCTTCACACACTTATGGTTGAAGAAAAACTTGCTATACTTTAAATCTTATTAGATTTACTGAGATTACTTTTCAAGGATTTAATTCATCCTTGAGAATGTCCCATGTGTGCTTGAGAACAATGTAAAATCATTTTCATTAGGGTAGGACACTCTATAAAAATCCACTAGGTTTAGATGATCTATAACTGATTTACGGCCTTTAATTTCTCTTTAATTTTTGTCTGGATGATCTAATGATGTAAGTGGAGTATGGAAGTCTTCCAATATTGTGTTGCTATCAGTGTATTCCTTTAGGGCTGTTAATATTTGCTTTATATATGTATGTTATCCTGCATTGGGTACATAAATATTAATGACAGTTTTCTTTTCTTACTGTATTGATTCAATGTCCATAGTGTAGTATCCATATTTTTTCTCATATTATCCCCATTTAGCTGAAAGTATATATTGTCTAATTTAATATTGCAATTTCTGATTTCCTTTCAGTTGTTTTACTTTGATATATCTTTCCATAGTCCTACATTTTCAACCTGCTCTTAACTTTGGATCTGATATGAATTTCCTGTACACATAGTATTATTGAGTCCTGTTTTTTGATCCAGATAGCTGTTTCTTTTAATATTTTAGCTCAACCCATTCATATTTAGGGTAATTATTGATACATAGGGCTTTATTACTGCTATTTTATCCTTTATTTTCAATTGCTTTATATCAGAGGAGTAATCTTCCAAAAGCATACTCCAGACTTAATACTCAATATCTTTGAATCTATGCCTTTCCATATTTCACACAGCCTACATTATTTAGATCCTATTTCTTTATTCCCATATTCTTTGTCTTATCATGGTATACATTAATATATACATTATATATACATTAAATATACTCTAGTTACATACTAATGTTCTTGTTGCTCCTAGAACTTAACAGTCTTCTTTGCATCTCTGAGTTGTTTTTTTCATTCTTCCTTTTACTAGTAGCACTTTTCTCATCAAGATTATTTTCACATGCTATAATCAGGCCTTCCTTGATCACAGTACATATAATAGGACTCATACTTTTATCTATAACTTTTTTATTTTCTTCATTATTGCAGATATTTATTATCTCCCCTCCCCACTAAGCTTCTAAAGAGCAGGAGTTTTGCTTGACTTACTGCTTTCCTGGTACAGCACCTGATATGTGTAGCCATTTAATAAACGTTTAATGAACATATGTAGGAAATTTTTTTTTCCTCGCCTTTGTAAAACCAGTAAAAATTAATCTTCAAGCTAACAAAGCTATCATTTTTGTGTATGTAGCTACTGTTCTTATGGTTTTCACTATCTCATAGCTATTTTCAAAATTATGTGCATATCATACTCTTTAAAAGCCAGAATTATATCAAATACAGCAGGTTGATTCAGATAGATTGATTGATACCCACTTCAAAGACTCATTTTTGGTTCTTTGAAAAAATGTTTCTCAAAAATGATCACTGAGCTGAATCACCTTCAGGAAAAGAATAAAAATGCCAGCAGGAAAGTTAGAAGTGTCATCTATATTTCAACATCCCACTTCTCCCAAGGAAGAGAGTTTTAGCTGGAGTTGAAAACCATCAATTCAACTGAAATCAACAGAACATTAACATTCAGTGAAATTAGCATAATTCTGACGTACATTCAAGAGGACTTTATTTTGTGTTCTGATTCATAACTTTGAGCATTAAATATAACATATGGTGGATTTTATTGTGTGGCCTTCAGAAAATACGTGACCAATAGTGTCAGTATTTTGCTAGAATTTATCCTTAGTCTCCAAGCATATCAGATCTGTTCTGTTACAGAAATTATTTATCATACAACATAACCTTCATCTCTAACATTCAGGAGAGAGTAAGCTGCCTCACAGGTCAGAAAATGCTGAATGAAGCCGTTGATATGATTTTTGAAGGTTGATCTGGGTATTAGAATTATTTACTAAAACATCATATTCAACCATGACATCATTTCAAACATTTGTTGTCTCAATTTTGGGGGAAGGGAAAAAAAAGCTCTGTAACAGAAGAACCAACTTGCCTTTGGGTACGCATAATGCTCACAGGCCTTATTATTGGTTTGGGTGTATGAAAGGTCATGTGATTAAAATAATTGATACCAGGGAAAACAAAGATAAATTAAAAAAAGTGACTATTAAAGATAATGAATTTAGCTTGTTTTAGTGCCTTTGTATTATCTGTTTATATCATTCCTGGAAGCATATTTCGTCTCTTATCCTCTTTATTCCTTGCTTGTAACAATATTGCATTTGTTTAACACATTAGCATTTTCAGAGTGTTAGCACTATATTATCTTTACAAAATATATCAGTGTTTCATTTTTCTTGATTTCAAGCCAGGAGGCCAATATACAAAGAATTTATTGTTTAGAGATTTCTATGAGATTTATAAAGAGAAAAAAGATTGTACATTGGCTCTTTGACTAATTTGTGGTGAACAGAGGAGGGAAATTAATCTCTCTCTCCAGCTCATCCTATGCAAATTGATCAGAGAGAGTTACAATCAAGTGATAACAGTACTGCTATTTTTTAAATTTCATTAGTTTTACTGAAGCAACATTGCATCACAGCATTAGATAGGGTTAAGCTATGCATCATTGTAAATCAGCATCTGTAAAATAATACATTAAGTTTACCACCACTAGTCCCATTTTCCAAACATTTAGTAGAAAGAGAACATTAAGAAAATAAATGAGGGGGTAGGAGAGAGTATTTTAAGATGATAAACAAGCAGTCAATCAGGGAGTTTTCTACCAGGAAACTCCATAGGAGAGTGTGAGGTAAAAGGATGACACTTTTTGGTGTCTCTTCTTTCTTTGCCTGTAGCTTACCTGCCCAAACTTCATTTCTCTCTCTACCCCCTCTATTTGGAGTCAGGGGATCCAGATTAAGTGACATATAGGGCAGTCCTAAAAGGATTAAGAATTATGTGAATGTGGGGGATAGAGGTGCAAATCATTTGGTAATGTTGGTCCTAGGGAAGGATGTATTCATGTTTTGGGACCCAGCTAATTTTTATCCTAATAGCTAACAGAGTTCTGACCATACCTGGAAACAGGGAGTGTGATATTTTACGGTGCAGTATTTTATGGTATAGAAGGCATAAATTTTGGCATTGGGCTGGTCTCAATTTGAGTATGTACTTACATTTTTTATTCATTGTATTAGTTGCAGCAAGTAATTTAACTCTAAATCGGTTTTCTTGTCTATTAATCAGAATTTAAGAGCAGTGTTTAAATGTCTTAAGAACTAGCATAAGTGTAGTGCTTGCTATACAGGCTGCCCTTAATAAATACTATTTTATTGCTTCCCTGAATTTTCTTCTATGATGCTTTCTACAATCTTACTTCCCACCCTATTCCCACCTCCACAGCGTCACACCATACAGGGGTCTGACACTCCAGGGTCAGTGCTGATTTACTCTTAAGTTGACTGACTATACTATCCCTTGGGGGAATCAAGTAGTGATTGTGATTAGTAGGGTAGAGAGAGAAAGATGTAGGGAACCACTTTACTCAGTAAAACTAAGCTTAAATCTCCCAAGAACTTAACAATGAAAGAACAGACTTTGTTTGTTTGGAGAGGGTGTTTGGAGGTGTTTGGAGAGAGAGTATGATGACTAGACAACCCTGATTCTTTCCTGTTGAATTTTGCCTTCTTGATTGGTTGCGGAATCTTTCATTCAATGGCTTTTCAATGCTATCTTTAGGCCACTAGAATGGTCTCTAACCTGAGTGTGGACACAATGCTTATTTTTTTTTTTTTAAATTTTCCTTAGTAGAGCTAAGTTTGGTCTTAAAAAAAAAAAGTAAATATTTACCTTTACCTTGAGCCTGATTTGAGTATCTTCCATGTGCAACACCAGGGGATGAAGGCACACACTAGGGCTATTTTTAAGAGAAGCCAGAGTGCTGGTTCATATACTCAGTAGAGTCTTCCATGTCCATGACCCAGCTGGCTTTGGGTCCCAAAAAACAATGACTCTTTTCATCAGATGGAGTCTCTTTTATTCAGCTGATAGTAATAAATACATCTGTAGACTTGTTTTCCTTTCAGGCAGCTTGAAGAGAGAGATACCCAAATTAATTAATGTGAAACTCGCCCCTTGAGATTACTAAAAACCTGTCATTAGAGACACTCATTTTTTGGCCTTGCTGGAAAACAGGTGCTAGATTTACCGCCCTGCTAGAAACAACTAAATATTACGATCAATAAATGTAGCAATAGTTTTGCAGAATTGGACCTCAGTCAAAGAATATGATCTCTCGTCACATCAGGTAATGTGTTATCCCTAAGAGATGGAAAACTAGCAAAGTGCACTGTTGGATTGACACAAAAACTGTCTTCAAAGAATGTCTAGTTCAAGGTGCAAGGAGGGAGGAACCCAACAAAAGAGTTGAATTAGACTAGCTTGAGCATCAAGGGAGAACAAGACAGCTACAGTTTATAGAGCAGAGTACAGGAGAGAAGAAAACTATACATGGAGTGAACTCCAGAAATCTGCAGAGGATCTCTGTTAGTATTTCACAAAATGGATCAGTGTACACATATGAGGAGACTGCTCATAGCTGGAGAAAGGACCATGAGAAAAATGAGAAGTGACAAAGTCTGGAGCCAGGAATTATGTCTGTTTCCATATTCTATGGAACATTGGCTAAAATTATCGGAAGAACCTTTCCTTAGCAATGGAGAATAATTAGCCTTAGACTAAACACTGCTCTTATCTCACCTAATAAATAATAAAACAACATTCAAAAGAAGAATATTGTTTCCATATAAGTTAACTGCATCCAGGAACACAGTTCAAGAATAATTGTAGGGGTTAAGTGTAAGGGTTAAGTGTAAGGATTAAAAAAATGTCTGTTACCTTTAAAAGGTAAAATTAACAATAGCCAGAATTCAATGAAAATTACTAAGCATGTACAAACAAACAATAAAACAACATAAAAATATACTCGGTAAGAATTGAGACATGAAATAAAAAAATAAAATGAATATTCAAGCTCATCATCATATCCCTGAGATTGATTTATTTTGCTTTCTCTTCTCAGCCAAATATTCCACTTAATATTAAAAACACTTTGTTCTAAGAATGTGGGAATTTCAGGGTAGTGAATAGCTTTGTCTTTGCTTGTTCTCTATGTCATCCATCCTTAACAAAATTATAGTTAAGAGACCATTGATAGAGTTTGTTTTTTTGTGTTTACAAAGAGACCTATTTGGCCTCTCTAGAATCACTTTTTTATTTTTCAGGCAGTGATAAATTGAAGTACTTGAGGTTCTTATCTTACTTCATTCTTTAAGTCTTCTTTATGACTTCAGGACAAAAAAATGATCCAACAAACAAAAACAAATGTTTTGTGTTAGTATTAAAAACACCTATAACTTGTCCCTGAAACACTATGCTTAATACAATTACTCTGTAAAACTATTACTTTTCATAAAAATGATCAACTGTCATGTCTTAGTTTGAAAACATTGAAATAAAGCCTGGAATTGTGGTTCCCTACCAACTTGAGAGTTCTCAATTACAAACTGTCAGGAAAGTTAATTGGGAAATCTTAGTATTTAGATCAGAGGTTTCAAACTTGAAATGACCTTAAGGTATTTTTGTTGTTGCTTTTTTTTTTTTTGAACCTCATCACTTCTTTCCATCTCCCTGCAAATTCTCTTTTTAAGTCTATTTCTTAGATCTGCTATTCAGAGATAATGACACCACTAGTAACAAAATTCCCTGCCCTCTATGTTCTCTTTTATTCTTTTCAAAAATACAGGTTGGTTGATTTCTGTTCCCTTTGATTCTGGAAGCTGCTCTCCTCTTCTTTCTGACTGATATGTGAAACAAAGTGAACAATCAGGTTTGGGAGGTGGCTAAACATGCACAGATTGAGAAGAGGCACCAAGCATGAGAGGGCTGATTAATTCAAATCTCACTCTATCATGTAAAAACCAAATTCTCTGAGGAAACAGAGCCCCCTTTATTTGTCTCTGATTACTGAGCACTATGATTGATACATAATATATATTCAAAAGAGTTAGTGAGTTTCAGGGAAAAATATAAATGCAAGCACACACACTGGCCTTCTAGAAACTGCCTATGATCACTAATAGCAAATACAAATAGAGAAAACTTGCATTAGGGCTGAAACTAGGGAATGGTGGCAGCTACATGTCAGGATCCCTGAGAAATGTCTTCTTAGTATAGTTTTCCTGGTACTGTATTAAATAAATCCTAACAGGTCAGTTCATACATCTATTTCCCCAATGAAACAGGGCAGAATTCTAGAAAGCACAAAAAGAGACTCTTGAAAGAAGAGCCCCATTCATTTATATCTGAGGGTCTAGGTATAAAGATGAGGGATGCTATAGGAAATCAAGGCTCCTCTCACTTTAAGCCAATTTTAGCTTCACAAAGAGTGCAGACCTTTTTTTCTTGTCTAGAACCCTGTCTCCCTGTCTTTAAGCAGCTCACTCCCACTTCACTCAAAACTCAAAATATGCCTACTTTGCCCTCCTTTGTCTAAAAGCTTTCCCTCTCTTCTGCTGTGCAACATCGTCTCTTTCTGTTTTTTTCTTCATATTACTTGTTCCCGCTTGCATTTATGATATTTATTTCTTATTCTCCCACAAGAATACAAGTTTGTGAGAATAGGGCTATCTTTATTCATGATTATATCCCCAGAGCGCAGGACAGGCTCCTGAATATTTGTTGAATGAATGAATGCATCAAATAATGGAACATAATATTAAGTAGTGGTTAAAAATGGTAATGTGGCTGCATCTTTACTCAAATAGAAAAATGATTACAATGATAGCAAGAAGGGATATAGAGATATGAACCAATTTTTAAAAACAGCACGTTTTTTATTTGTATACATCAAAATATGAAAAAGAAATTGGACTCTTTTAACTTGTTTCCTTCCCATTGCTAATGCTGTTTTCTGTTTATTTTGTACAATGATGTTTATAACGTTTTGAGATCAGAAAAAGAAACAAGTTTGAAGAATGGTTGTTGAATGAATTTTTAGGGTGCTTTATCTCTGTATTCTGTTATATGAAGAAATAAACAATGCACTAATATATATATGCATAGGTATACATGTTTATGTATGTATATATATTTATGTATGTTGTGTTATTAAACTACATATGTCTACAGTCTGAGATGCTGTTTTATTTTAGCTTGTGTTCTGAAGACAATAATCACCCTTCCAGTTCATCAGTATACCCTTGAGTGGAACAGGTCTGGTGGAGGCACCCTGGAGTGGCACCAGACTCGACAGGCAATAGTCAAGGTCACTTGTGACTGTTGGAATGAGAAGCAGAATTATAATAAATGAATAGCCAAGGTTGTGACCAGGAGTAAATAGAATATGTGTCACAATAAAAAGGAATTGAGACAATATGTCAGAAGAGAAGTGAGCTCGGCAATAGGAAAAATTATAGAAAAGAGACAGACCCAACTACGGGGAAGTAAAACATTTTGAGATCCAATCATTACAGGAGATCTTTTCATGGACTGCCTTGCTACTCAAAGAAGGTATTTAAGTGAGGCCTATTTTTTGTTATTTTCTTTTAAAAAATAGTATTTTTAATTCTAAAGGTAACATTTATTGTGAAAACAACTTAGTACAAAAGGAAGAAAGTGGAAATATATATTCTCCTATTGCTTTTCTTTCTTCCTTCCCTCTGTCCTCCCCCATTCCCTGTCCCTCTCACCTCTCCTCCCCTTGCCTTCCCTCTTTCCTTCCATCGCATTTTATTTTATACCAACTAAATTGTTCCATACATGAATTCCAGCAAATTGTTTTGTTAAGAGACATGTTCCATATCAATATACACAGATCTCACTCTCCTGAAAGTCCTGTGTGCGTGTGTTCTAAATATGCATGTTGGGATTCATGCATAAGTTAGCAGCTCTGATGTACACCACATAAAGCCCAAGGACCCAGGTTCATGACCTGGGACCAGGGCACAACTGAAATAAACAACTAAATAACTGAATGCTTCTTCCTAATCTTTCTTCCTGCCTACGTACCTTCAAAATACACACACACATATGTGTGTTTATATGTAAGTATGTATGTATGTATGTATGCGTATGTGTATGTGTGTGTGTGTGTGTGTGTGTGTATGCCTGTTGGATCAGTTCCTAGCATTTCTTGAGTAAAAAGCTATGAAAATTCATTTTTTATTGATATCGAAAAGTGCTCTACAAGTAACTGCAACATTTTTTTCCCTATGATAGTATACTAGAGGGCTCGGTTTCTTTCTGGCTTACCTGTACTAGATACTATTCATCTTTTAAATCATGTATAAACATATATTACAAATACAATCTTATTGTTATGATTTACATTCCTTTGATTGTGAGTGAAATTGGCCCCTATTTCTAGATTTCTATCATTGTATTTCTTTTCCTGTGAACTCTATTTACAATGTTTGCTTATTTTTCTATTGTGATGTTCATCTTTTTTAAAATTATTTTTATATTTACACATTAAAATAAACTCATAGGTTCCCTATTCCTCATATATATGTCAACACACCCTGCCCTCCGCCAAATCACCAAGTGTTCTTCACCATTGTCCAGTGGGCTCCACCACCATTTCTCTTTACCCTCACCCCCAAGTCCCATTCCCTATTGGTAACCTCAGTTTTGTTGCAAGTGTCCAAGGGTTGCAAGCATCTGTTCCTTTGTTTTGTCTATTCAGTTGTGCTGTTCATCTTTCTGATTGACTAAAGGAGATATCCGCACGTTAAGGAAATAACTAGTTCTATCATGTGCGCCTCCATATTTTCCCATTTGTCATGTGCCTAAGGCGCCTTTTTACGTTTATTGTTTCTTCACAGAAATTTTAAATGTTGATGTAGTCAAATTTATATTGTCCAGACATTTTAATATAGCCATGTCTGTGATCTTCACAGTATTCTCTACTGCTCTTTTGTACCCTCTCAAGATTAAATTACTTTGTAATTGGCCAGTATATATGCTGGATGGGAAAAATAAGCCCACAAAGATAGCAGACTTATAGTGCGAACCTAATCTATGTCTAGTATTGGTATTTATACCTGTCTAGGAGACTGTCAAGTGGTCCTTCAGTGAGGCCTGAGGTTTACCTCTTGGACAATACTATACTTAAAAAGGGATGTTCAGGTCAGTAAGACTTACCCAATAAGAAAACTTTCTATCAAGGAGGAGTCCAGCTCCCTTGGAACTCATTTCTGGGCCTAAAAAGATAAGATATAAACAAATGATAAAACCTGTTCCTCCTGTAGCATGCTAGAGTGGAAGGCAGTATTTCTTGAGTATGAGGCCCTCTAGTAGAAAGCAAGATAAGTGGTAAAAGGAAGCATTCTTTCTAATTCTGATAATTTTGCACAGTTCTGATAACCATCAGGGGTTCCAGAACATCAATGCGTCTGATGCATGGACTTCTGCAAACACAGGGAGCTCAGGGCTTGACTGAGGCAGCTGTGGTGAATAGAGAGCACAATTTTTCTGTGGAGGAGACAATTGGAACTTCATATGGGGTAACAGCACCACAATTACACTGGATGCTTGATGATAACCTATGGGAGAGTGGTGAAGAAAAAGCCTGCAGAGGCAGCTAACACTAGATTTAATGATTTATATGGAAAAGAGTGAATGACAACAAAAGACAACAAAATGAGGAAAAAAGTCAATGTGTTTTTAAATGGAATTAAACAAATTTAAATAATTATTGTGGCCAATGTGAAAATAAGACATTGGGAGAGAAACGAAAAGGAAACTTTAGGCAACTCATAGGTGAGTAGTTGAGATGTCAGATGAAATAGTGGTAAATATAGGAATCACCAAGAATCATGCTAACCTCCTAAGTCTGAGTAAGAGTGAATCACTTAAGTAAAGTGTGATCATGATCGTTGCTGCCTTTCATCCAGGGGCGGTGCCCAGACTAAGTTGGCTGTGCTTGATGACACTGGGACTAACCCACACTCAGCAGGAGATAGTGATGTCCAGTGACAGGACAGGAGTCATGAACCATCTCTACCTACACTCTTCATTGACTCTTTTTGGACAGTATGTGCAAGACTAGTGTTTAAAGGCCTTTGGAGCTCTTAGACGGTCTGTTCTGTCAGCCTCCCTTCTGAGACCAGCAGAGACACGGCAACATGTTGTGAGCAGACAGTCCCAACCCAGAGAAATGTGAATGAGAAGTCATTGAAAGCATTTCTAGGTTTTATTCATTAGATCTAAGCTTCTTGAGATATTGGACTGCTTTTTTGTTGTTTTTCTTTTTTCCTCTCCTTTGAATTACCACTTGTACAGTGCCTGGTAATAGTAAGCTTTCAACAGACATTGGTGAACTAATGATAGAATTAGTTCATGCCAGACAACATCGAACTCTAGGAAACCCTGCCTCAAATGGTCAGCTACTGGAAACACATCTTTGGCTGTCATTGAGAGAAACAAGGTATGGCTATTTTATACTTTCAAAGACAGGATGAGGTTAGGGTTGGAAAATACCTCTAAAAAAATCCTAGGATTGATTCTCTCATGAAAATTAGATCAGGAGAATAAACTATGATTGAATTTTACATATTCTCACACCTATTATTGATATAATATGGATTCTTTATCATACTATGAATCCCAGAACTGAGCTAAGTACTTTTTTGAGACATAGAACAGTTAGTGAATTTATGGAAGTCATTGTTTGAAGGAAGTGGGGTCAAAAATAAGTAAATTAAAGATTTAGTCAAATATTTGATACATAACAATTTTTAAGTACAACTAAGGTTACTTGCTATACATTACAAAGTGTTTGAAGAGTCATTGAGTTCAAAATAAAATGGCCTAAATTCATAGATAAGGACACCAAGGGAATTACGAAACATGTAGCTTAAAGTAACCACTTGAAATCCAATGCCTGGGTTCAATTCATGTTCTGGGTAAAATAACTTAATTTCTCTCTGTTTGCACCTCCAGATTAGAAATACTATGATAGTAGTGGTTCCAATTTCATAGAGACATGTGTTGGACTATTTGGAAAATTGCCTGGCATATAGTACAAACTTTATAGATATTAGCTATTAATAAAGAAAATTGGATTGCTTGAGGATCTTCTGTTTTTAAGGAAGTATAGTGGTGGGTTGATATTCTTACAAAATTTTCCTCTGAACTAAAAGTGAAAAAGAAAACAAAATCTTGACATGTTCAACATGAGTGATGCTATTTCTGCCCTGATCTTGTTCATGAAGCAACTTAATTTCTCACATCTAATGATCAGGGTTTAATAATCCAATGGGCAGTAAAAGGTCAAGGTGGTGAATTAACCATCTTTGGCAAATAAAAATACCAAATCCCTAGTTAAATTAGAATTTCACACAATTAATAATGTCATATAAACTATAATATTATCTTATAAACATGTTTCTTGGAATATTTAAAACATATTTACATTGAAATAATTATTTGTCACTTTTTTGAAATTCAAATTTAACTAGACCTTCTGTATTTGATCTGGCAACACTATTGAAGTGAGCTACTGAAGCACTCTGAGCAGTCTGTCTCTGGGCTAATGAATCCATTGCCTCTCTAGGAGGCTGATACAGTCCTGTTGTTTCCCTTCTGAAACATTACTCATATCTAACTCACATCAAATTTCTTTTTGTGAAAGATTGTAAACATTAAAATATAGATTATGGCTTATGGGGGACAGACTTTGAGCTCTCTGTTGATTTTTCATAAATTGTGTTATGTAGTGTGAGGAACTGAGAAGTATGTCCTGTGAAAATGAAGGGTTTGTGCCTTGGACTTTACTAGTTGTTTTGGTATAAATGAAGATCATTTTTTCAAAATACGTGGTGTTGTTTTGCATTGTCAATGTGCTTAATGTGAAGATATGTGTAGTGACGCTGTTCAGAATCCTCACACTCTCTGGAAACAGCTATGAGATTCCCTATATATATTTAAAAGGGACTGTTAGCACTCAATGAGAAAGAAAGTCAGCACCCCATAGAGATAATCTGAGGAAAAATTGCTGACTTCTTGGGCTTGGTAGTAGCATTTTGTATTCTCTTGGAAGTTCTCTGAAGGAATGCTTTAGTTCGAGAGTGTCCAAGAAGAGGTAAAAAGTGTAAATCATATGTTATTTAGATATCTATGAAGCTTCACATTAAATTATCAGAAAAAATAATGTTAAAATATTTGTATTTCAATTCATCCACTTTGGACTTCAGGCTACTTTCCAAGTGTATCTCTTCTCCCATGGATGCCTTTGTGAGTCAGGTAGTTCTCTAATATTCTTCTTTCCCTGCTTTTTACCTTGAGTCACTCAGGAGCCAGCAAGTGAAACTTTGCTGAAGAAAGCTGATCTTTCTTCATCACAGACTGTGTTTGCTTCAGAAGATGGTACCTCTCTAAAAATTCCAGGGGATAATTTAGTTCTTATTTTCTACTTAAGCTTATTTCTGAAATCTAGCACAACACCCACAAGACAGAGAAAATAGAGCGGTTGAGGGAGAGGGAGAAAAAGGGAAAACAGCTTGCTTATAAGGGCAACACACTTGCTCAAGTGTTGTGTGGAAAAGGAGAACCTCTGAAATTCTCTGCAGCAATCTGCCTGATAAGGCAGAGGAGTTTTTCAAAGGAAACAGAGAGAATAGGAAGTTTGACCATTAAATACCATGGACCTTTCTTAAGAAATAAAGCTAAGAGGAGCCATAATGACATATCTACCTACCACATTTTATTTTCTTAAGTTCTAGGGTCGCTATGCTTAAGGGCATGTCCGAAGAGATGGTCATCCTGTGTTTGGTGAAAGGATGAAAAAGGAAAGATGGATGTAGGCAAAGTTGATTCCCCAACCTCATGTTTCAGAGCACAAGGTAGCATCAAAAACTTTCTTGTGTCATTGGCTGTATTTTTCAGTTTTGTAGGGCTTCCTGGAATGTCAAGAAATATAATTAGACACATCAAATTGAGAAAAATCGAGTTATTTAAATCTCATATGTGGGCTTGTAGGGTTATTCTGTATTTTGTTTTTTTCCCCTTTTTCCTTTCTTTTAGACATGAAGGGCAGGAAACAGGAAAGGAAGGGTCTCACGATAAGATTGTGAAATTGCATTTTGGCTTCTCATCTAACCTGACTGTGGGTCAGTCTCACATGGTTACAATGTCTAGCTACTTTAGGAAAACATGCTTCTTGCTTTTTTCTCATGTTCTCTTTCCTATAAATGAGCCTTCTGACATGGAGGCTGCATGTCAGTCTTCATCTGCTTCTAGCTCCTTGTTCGTGTTCTCAAGAGGAGAAATGAGAAGCTCAGTGGGAATTTAGGAAGGAGAAGCCCGGCATGTACATTTCTGTGTCTTGCTTTCCCCCTTCTCTTGGGACCAAATCTTTCCACAGAGTGCATCTGTCTTTGTTTATGCGATAAGTTTTGCAGTTAAGGTTGGGAAGGTCTATGATTACCACCTGGGAAGAGATATCTGCATGTTTTGGGGGATTTAGTAAAAGGAAAGCCCTCTTTGTTGCAGCTAAAACTCATTTTCTCCAATATCATCTTCATCCGATTAAATATGTACATATTATTCAGCAGAATAAATATGTTTATATACATACACTGTATATATACATATATATGTATGCTGATGTGTGGTTCAGATGCAAACCAGTGGAACAACACATCGGGGTGTACAGAAAGATGTCAGAGTTGGAAGAGTTTAACACAGAACTGGTGGGAATTGGAAAGCATAGAGACTACACCCTGTGACCAAAATGACATGTAGGTAGTTGCTCAAAGTAAACTCTCTACACCTTTACATTAGACGCACAATAAAAATAGCTAATTTTTATGATAAGGTAAACAATTATCAACCTGTATTTTTTCATTTATTCTTACCACTGGCCTATGAGGCATTATTATTATCTATTACATAGACAAAGAAGCAGAAACAGAGTTGAAGAAACTTCTGCAAGTTCACAAATAGCGAGAATTCAAAGACTGGAACAGCAGGGAGTTGAATCTACAGTGGTGGATTGGTTCTGGATCACTCTGCTGTGCTGTCCCTCACATGTACACAATTCTTGATATTTCATTCAGCTACACTTTTCCTCTGGGTCCATATGCTTTTCCCCAAAGCTTATGAAAAATGGTTTAAAGATCCAAACTGTGCTGCTAGCTGTCTTTATTTCTCCCCTTGGAGTACTACTTGGCATTTTGTGTCGGAGCAGAAGCTGAAGAGTTTCTGTGGAGAAATCATAAGGGGACTGAAATTCAAAGGAGAAAAGTCAACCTACTCAGAGATAGTGGGGCAGGACAAGAATACTGAAACAGAAAGCCATCAAAACAGGAGCTGGGAATTTTATGTAAACCCAGAGATCCATGAGCAAAGAAATCTATCACAGAGTCCTGTAGCACACTGAGAATAAAACTCCGATGCTCTGTGGAAAGAAAATGACAACTACGTTGTGTTGCATAATATTTTATCAGAACAGCTTCAGAAACAGATTGAAACATTTCTGGAGCAATAGCAGCATGAAAATAGGATACCAGTTTGGCGGCGTGTGTATACTCTGCAGTAAAGAATTCATGGAAAACACAGCTGTCTTTTAGATCCATGTGGTTAGAAAGCAGACTTTCAAGATTTTACTGCTGGGAAATTTTATGCCATTTTATGTACATTGAGAAGAAAGTAGGCAAGTAGCAGCATAAGTGCTGAGATCTCTCAAGCCCTGATTTAAAAGATGATATGACATTGTAGGATTACTGCTAAAAATTGAAAGCATGATTGATTTGGTGTTAGTAATTTGATGCTTAGAAAATCTCAGGAAGAAATTCTACTGAAAAATGTTCAGAAATTGTTACTTGTTAGGGGTGTAGACAGAAAGATAACAAAAAAGTCCATCTCTGTGGTAAATATTGATTTATAAAAACCAAAACACAGGGATGCTAACTGAAAAGCTTAATGTTCCTTTGGAGGGTACACAGAGATTTGCACCTCTCTAAAGACAGAAAGAGGAAAGGAGGGAGACCATTTATTTATTGAGTTCATTTTGGTTGTCCCTTGTGGTCTCAGTTCATAAACCCTGGTCCTTGGACTTTCCATGGATTACCTTTCCATGCACTGCCTTGGAGCTGCCGACTTAACCCTTGAGGCACTAGATTTGAATGCCAGTTAGTCTTTTCAGAAATAAAAATTGAAAAATTAGTGTTGTTTTTAAGGAAATCAAGTGAAAGGATAACATCAATACATCACAAATCACCTGTGTTGATGAGCCACAAATAATGCCAGATAAGAAATCAGAAGCAGCTGAGGTCATGTAAAAAAATCGAGATCTTAGGTGCCTGAAAGAACAAGGACAATTTAAGCATGATCTAAAACTTCTTACTTTTCTGTTGAAGTGAACCTTGACTTGAAGAGTGTCTGAACATATCCTGACACAAGGGATCTTAGCTGGCCATCCCACCCACATACAAAGTCATCTGAGGTCCTCCTTTTGTGGAGATAATGTTTGGCAAGTGGTAGTTACAAAAAATGAAACATTATTCCAGTATTGAAAGAGATCATTGGGTTATGGGACTGTGCTTGTGGGTAAGGTAAATACTTAGAGAGGACTGAGAAGGCTGAGGAGGACATAAAAAGGAGAAGAAAGGAGGACATCAGAGAAAGATACGGTGCTGACGTAAGTCGCAGACACACACAACAGCCCCCTCAATCACAATTTCCCTTTACCTATTCATATTGAAAAATTTCATTTGGATAAACAAATTCATCTTCTGATATACAACTATTTTAATTAATAATGTCTTACTATATGTTCTTTAAAAGCAGCTGCTGACATACATGTGAATTACATGTATCTAATTGTTCCCTTCCCCATTTAGTTTTTCTAGATAAGGGACAAATAATTTTGATGAATTTATATGGAAGGTGAATAATTTATTAGTTGAAAGATTAGATTAAGGCCATGGTTTGAGTTACATTTTTATCTTTAATTCAAGTACTTGTCCCTAGCAGCTTCCCAATAACTGGTTGTTAAACTGTATTGAAAAGGAGTGTCTAAAGGGAGGTGAAATGATCATTAAAAGACAAATGTAGACAGTTTCACTTTTTTCTTGAGTCTGAAACCATGCCAGATTCTTCACTAAGGTACATGCACTTAGAATTTCATAATTGGCAGCATTTGGATAACAAGATGTTTAATAAATATTAAACAATAACAATGAGATCATCTATATTTCCCACCATCTGGGAATTTTCACACTAACATTCAGCTTTCATGTTCTTTTTCATCCTCTTCTATTTAATTATACTCATTGTATCACCATAAATAATTTCTTTTTACTGAAAGAAGTCATTAAATATTCTCATTCTTTATTTTTTAATCTTCAAAATATGGGTTATATAACTTCATATTCTTGAAATGATTCACTTTCCTGTTACTTTTAATTTTGAGTCTCTTTATTAGTTCATATCAATTACTTTGAAGAATTCATGTCAATGATCAAATCATATTCCATGTTAACAAGAGGTGTATAAAATCATAGTAAGTGCTTATTAATTTTTAAATAGTAGATAGCTTTCATTCTCTAGTACTTATATACTGCGATGAAGTTTTTCTTGTAACTAATTATAATACTCAATGTTTTGAGTACTTTTCCAGGTTTTGATTCTATTCTGTTCCATATGGTAAAGGTTTTCAATGTTCAGTTGTTGATCAGTTTTTAAAAATTAAACAATTAAAGAAGTTCTTCCTGGGTTCACCCAGGGACTTTAAGACATGTATTATTAAAATGTGTACAAAAGGATTAGAAAAAAACTTCCAGTAACACTTCTTCAATTTTATGCCTAAGCATTTCATAGCTTATCAGCAGGCATTATCTAGTACATAACTAAATTAGCAGTAAATTCACATTTCTGTTCTAGATTATGGTCATGGTGATGGTGGTATTTCTGGGAATATTATAAAATATTTGGAAAGGAGTGGAGGCTAACACGAGTATAAGAAATAAGCTAAATTCAATAGATGTGTTTGTTTTGTTTTGTTTTTTAACCCTAATAACAGTGGTTTAGGATCCTGGGGGAAATTTAGAAAAAAGTACAAGAAGATTCATAGACCTAAGGGATATATTATAAACCTCGTGATATTTCAGGCTTGCTTCTATCTCAGGACCTGTGTCCTTGTTTTTTCTTGAGTTGTCTTCCTCTGCTTTTCCTCATTCCATTGGACAGGTTGAGGACTTGAGTTAGATCTCTGCAAGATCCCTTTTTGTCTTGCTTGTCATTTTGGTTTTAGTTCAAATGTCATCTCTTCATTGAGTTTTTTCCCCAGCCACCTTAGTTAAAAAACTTCTCCCCAACAAAAATACCTCCAGTCCTATTCATTGTCTTATTTTGGTTTATTCACTATCTATTATCGGAAATTACATTATTTATTTATATTCTTGTTTTGGTATTTATTATCCATTTATCTTTACTACAATGTAAAACTCATAAAAAAGATGCTAAATTTTGTTCATAACTGAATCCACAGTATATTGGATATGCTTGTTACATAGCAAGTTCTCAGTAAATATTTGTTGAGTGAATATATTTCCATAAAATCAAGAGAATCTGTGGGGGAAAATATAGTCTCTCATTTTCCTCTACTTAGAGTTCATTTTAATGTGTAAAATTTCTTCTTCAGTATACTTCAAGAATATACTTACGAAGAGATTTGCAGTATACTTTTCATTTTTACTGTCCACCTTTTCAAGTGTGCTCTCTAATGTACAACATTAGCAAAATCCTTTCATTTTATAATCATCTCAGAATTCCTCAAACCAAGACTAATGTGCTGCTTTCAAAAATTACAATCAGTCCTCATTTTATTTACCAAAGGGGATCCTAGTTTCCTATTTTTGCCACAAAAAGTTACAGACAGGTATGAGGGACTGGTAGGGATTTACTAACATCTCCAATAGGACCAATAAAATGAAAAGAAGCAAAGGCAGAAACCGCGGTCATCTGTAGAGGCAGGTAGACAGCTCAAAGCAGGGAGTTGGGTATCAAACCAGGAGCTGCATTTCCCTGGTCATAGGTCTGTGGACTGCAGACTTCTGTTTCTACATTTTCTCATGTTTAAAGAAAAGAAAGTATTATACATTTTTCTGACATTCTCTGAATTTTGAAAGTGAAATATAAAATTAAATTTAAAAGATAATAAGGATGTGCCCCTTATTAGGTGGCTTAGAGCATCTGGGGTACAGATCATATAAAGACTATGGGCCCAGGCATGTGCTATGAGGCCAGTAATACGTTTTTAAAAAATACTGCTCAGGACAAATGAAATTGTCCAGAGTCCTAGGTAACTAGCCTGTTCTCAGACTTTGAACCAAAAAGAATTCTTTTGACAGATATCTGGAACTTTCAATAATCTGCTTTAAGTAAACTGTCTAATCCCTTATAACTGATAGTGGGTTAGTGGGTAGGAAAGAATTGTATTTGGCTGTATAGTTTAACTTCACTTAGTTAAAAAATGTATTTTTATTTTTAATTAATTTTATTGAAGGAAATATGCATTATAACATTATATAGATTGATCATTTTAAATCAGTATATTTATATAATATATAAAATTAACCAATCTAGTTCTTCCTTCACCATACAATTGATCCCCTTTATACAATTTGCCTTCTACTTCTCCCTTCTTCCCTTCCACTAATTTGATTTTACAGAATAAGAATCTATTATTGATTTGCTTCATTTGTTGTCTTGATTTTCCTATATACTGTGAGTGAAATCATAAAATATTTATCCTCCTTCTGCTTATCTCACTAAGCATAATTCTCTCTAGGTTCAATTATGTTGTTGCAAATGGAAGGATTTAATCTTTTTGATAGCTGAGTAATATTGCATTTATATACACCATTTCTATTTTTTCCACTCATATGCCAGTGGGCATTTAGGTTGTTTCCAGCTCTTGGCTATTGTAAATAACACTGCAATAAATGCAGGCAACATATATATCTTTGAATTAATCTCTTTGAGCTTTTAGTGTAAATACCCAGAAGTGGGATAATCACATCATGTGTAATTTCTGTTCTCAATATTTTGGAGAAACTTCATACTCTTTCCCAAGTGGTTGTACCAACTTGCACTCCCATAAAAAAATCAGTTTCCTTTTTTCCACATCCTTCTCAATATTTACTACCAGTCTATTGGATAACAGCTATTCACAAGTGGGAGATGATATCCCATAATTGTTTTTATTTGTGTTTCCCTAGTAATGTGGGGTACTTCTTTTCATGTGCCTATTGACCTTCTGTCATTTCTTTGGAGAGTGTTGATTAAGTTCTTCCACCCATATTTTTAGTTGGATTGTGTTTTCTGTTGTTAAGTTTTTGAAATTCTTTTAAATTTTTAATATTAACCCCTTGTTAGAAGTATAATGTGAAAATATCTTCTCCCATTCAGTAGTATATATTTTTGTTATGATAAGAATTTTTTCTCTCTACAGAAAGTTTTAGTTTGATGTAGTCCCATTTGTTTATTTTGCCATTGATATTGGAGTTGAGTTCCCAAAGACATTTCTTAGGCAAATATCAAGAATTGCTGGGTCTGTTTTCTTCTATGTAGCTTATGGTTTCAGGTCTTACAGCCAAGTCTTTGATACATTTTGAATTACTTTTTGTGTATTAGGTAGTGATCTAGTTTCAACATTTTGCATGCAACCAACCTGTTCTCCCAATACCATTTATTGAAGAAACTGTCCTTACCCCATTGTAATCTCTTGCCTTCTTTGTGATAAATTAATTGTCCATATATATATCAATTTATTTCTGACTTATAATTCTTTTCCATTGACTTATGTGTCTGTTTTTGATCCAGTATCATGTTTATTTGATTACTATTGTTTTTTAATATAGTTTGAAGTCAGGGAGTATGATACCTCCACTTTTGCTCTTTTCGTCTCAGGATTTTTCTTCCTATATGGTGTCTTTTGTAGCTCCAAATTATTTCATGATTTTGTATTTTATTTCTATGAAGAATGTCTTTGGGATTTTGGTGGGGGCTACAATAAATCTGTGCATTTCTTTAGATAATATGGTCATTTTGAAAGATCTGGTTTAAATGGCTCTTTAAAAATCTTCGTTTTTGTTTATGGCATGGCATTTCATGACATAAAATATAAATTACTAGAAAATTATCATATACTTGGATATCATAGTAATTTCAAACTTCTATGAAAGTTCTAAAATTGTATTTTCATTTATGTGTTTGCATTGTTGTAGAT
Source organism: Solenodon paradoxus (assembly GCA_004363575.1). Classification (NCBI taxonomy): domain Eukaryota; kingdom Metazoa; phylum Chordata; class Mammalia; order Eulipotyphla; family Solenodontidae; genus Solenodon; species Solenodon paradoxus. The sequence continues at coordinate 173,006 of RJWH01001799.1, read as the reverse complement.
GAATAACTTGCAGTTGATAGCCCATGATGACACTTTAAGTAGTAACCAGAATTTCTTAAAGACAAGAGTAGCAGGTAGTACTCTCATGTATTTTATAGCTTTATTACATGTTTGACAACTTAGTGGATTAAAACAACACATTTATCTCAGTTTTGAAGATCAAAAGTCCGAAAATGGGCCTGTTAGGCTAACATCAAAGTGTCAGTAGGCCTTCATTTCTTCTGGAAGCTCTAGGGGATAATCCGTACCTTGTACTTTCTAGCTTCTAAAGTTCATACTTGCTATATGACTCTTCCAGTGATTATATTACTCCACTTTCTGATTCCGTAATCACAACTTCATCTCTGAATATGACCCTTCTCTTTTATATGGTGGTTACATTGACCTCACCAATGGATACACTAGAAGATACCCTATCTCAAGGTTCTTAACTTAATTGCACCTGTCAAAGTTCCACTTGCCACGTGCTGGGCATTAATGTGGACATCTTTGGGATACTATCTTTGGGATGACATCTTTTCTGCTATCATAATCTGCCTCTATGGAATCTAGGAGAGTAGGAAAAAGCTGCTCCTAACTTGCTTTTGGACCTTTGTGTCCTGGTTGGGTTTTTGTTGCAATAAGACATGATATTCTGCTTGGCACCAGAACACTGACTGCCCCACCTGAATTTCTTTTCTCTCTGCTTCAATAAGTAAAGGCCACTTTCAGCACCATATCTGAAATTAACCTGCCCTGGGGTCACTGTGCCTTATATGACTCTAGCAACAATAACAACATTGCCCAATGCTTTGGAGCTTTAAATTAATTATTTTAGAATCTCAGACAAACTCCCCAATAGGTATCAATATTTTTATTTTACAAACAAGAACTGAAGCTCAGAAAGGATGAAATATTGCTTCTTAGCCTTTTGGCAAAGACCAAATATAAAAAGTTTGAATGTCTTTCTTAAGCTATACAATTGGAAGAGAGTAGGCCTGGTATTTTAAACCAGGTCTTTAATTTCAAATCCAGGAGTTTTCTGTTTTTTACTTACTCTTTTCCACCTTTTTCCAAAGTGGATCCCAAGATCCCTTCACACATTATATGTGGATTTTTTTCCCCCTGTTCCTTGTTCATTATCATGCTGCTTGTTTCGTGTGACTAGGGACCCAGCGTATCTCCTTTTCGATGACATATGGCAGTAGTGACTCCTACATGTTCTTATGTTTGATCTCTTATGCTTTGTTTCCTTTTTCCATTCAGTATGCCCTAGGAGAGAGTTTCTCCCAAACCAGATGAGCCATGTGACTGTATGTGATAAAGGAGTAATTTCCATAAAGTCCAGAGAAGTCAACCCAACACTGTCTCCTGGAAATCTGATGACTATCTCTTCCTAGGCAATGAGCAACTTGATTTATATTTCAGGGTAATTCAGAGATTGACATAGGCAAGACATACAGGAATTTAGTGGAAGAAATACAACCGTTTCTCAAAAACTTATGACATATAGAGAAATAGCACAAGCATATATCTTTGACTGTCAGATTGTGTCATATAAATACCCTTTTTTTTTTTTTTTTGCACAGGTAAACACAGTGCCTGGAAAAATGACAGTGCTTACTAAGTATTTGGTAAATTCAGTCCAAATACTAAGCTACTTCAAAAATTGGTACTGATTACTGTTTAACACCTGAAATACTAAAATAATATAGAATCAATTGAATTACATGTGATTTTAGCAGAATTGCTTTCATAAAATTTATCATCATATAATATAATTAATATTAACAGTTACTGAGAAGCTTCTATGTGCCTGGAAAGGAACCAAAGATGCCTCCAGGTGATTCTATGCCATAATTTATATCAGTGCAATGAAAACCTCTCTAGTTTTATCCTTAGTAAGAATGCATAGGAGACCAATTTTCATTTTTGATATGTATTGATCCTGAAACAGTAATACCAAACAAACAAGCTTCTATAGATGAGTGATGACAAGAATCCTGCAATCGAACTTAGAAAATAATGGCCGGATTTTCAAGAATATATCACCAGGAAAATCTGCATTATCCTAATTCATTAGAGCCATTGACCTTACCTTGCTTATTTAAAATTCACCAGATAGAATGTTTAAGAGCCTTACTCTTAGTCTGATAAATGTGGTCGGTCTCCTCAAATGCTCAATTGTTTGAGAAGACCTAACTGCAGTGAGAAAGTAATGTTAGCATTCTTGCCTGAAATGCTTGATTATTTTATGAAATTTATTTATCTTGTTTTTTGAAATGTATGCAATGTTTAAAATATATTGCAATCTCATCATATTTACATACTTTAAGAATCATTTTACTATGCAAGATTTGTTAAGATTGAATGTGGTCTTATTTCCCCTTCCACAAAGTAACCATATTAAAATATTTTCAGGAAATCTTTTAAAATGTATCTCATATATATTAAAAAACAACAAAAACATATATTAATTATTTTTTAAATTGATTTATATTTTCTATTAACTTAGCACTTTGGTAAATGTGTTTCTTTGCCCTGTTTTACTTTTATAAGCATACTTCCCTTCCCCAACTCTAGTGTCTCATTATAGCTAGATTATAATTTTTGTTAAATTTTAAGATTATGAAATGCTATTTAAGTCTGAGTCAATTTATAAGCTGTAGTCATTTTTTCTTTTATGCACAATTTTTTTAATCCTGGGTTAATTACCCAGTTTTGCTTATTTGCTGCGTTTTCCATCAATGTAACATTATTTCAATCCCAAATTTTCTGACCATTGTCTGAATTTATTCTCAATACATCTATTTTTAACAGGTTTATCTTTTCATAAAAGCCTTCACTGGAACTTTCTGATCCGCTTCCCTCGAGACTATCTCTCTACAACTGAATCACAGATGGGTTTTCTTGGGACACTTCTGTCATCATCATCCTGAATATTCCTAGTATTCCATTTGCCTTTCTTCTCTAACCCATTTCCTGTACAACTCATATTTTCTTTTTTTAAATATGTGCTTTGAGAACTTGTTTTGGTGAAAGACATTTTCTGGTAGTTTCCTGGAAAAGGATGCATGAAGAAAAATTTCTGAATTCTGGCCTATGTATGTTTCTTTTTGTTTTACATGTGATGAGAGTTTGACTGTAAATAACTACCCTTCAGATTTTGAAGGCATTGTTACATTTTTTTTCAATCTAGAATTACTGAGATCTGAGTCTTTTGTCTCTTAATCCTTTGGAGAGATCAATTATTTTCTTTTTTTCTGGTGGCATGTATGATTTTTTTTTAGCTTCAGTTCTGAAATACTACAGTAATGTAAACATGTGTGAGTCTAATTTTATTCATTTGGGCATTTTATGAGGATTTTCAATCTGGAACTCATATTCTTGGTTCTAAAATATTCTCTAAAACATTTCCATAATATTATTTCTTTGTTTTCTCTTTCTGAAACATCTTATATAAATATTGGGTGACCTGCAACAGATGTAATAAAGAAATAGATATGAGAATACAGCTGCCTTTTATTAGACCAGACATTAGAGATAATTGAAAAAAATGCAAAGTCAAGTCATGATTATCACTAAATGCATTTTTGTTTTGGAAAATGTAATTACAGTGACCATTGAACAATGTGGTATTAGTGGCACTGAAAATTCATGTACAAATTATTTTCAGTACTCATTACACCTGGTTCCTCATTAAGAGATTCAACCCACTGACATCTATGGTTTCTTAAATTCGTGAATGTAGAACCTGTGGATAGAAAAAAATACATCTGCATATAAGTGATCCCAGGCAATTTAAATCCATGTTGTTCAAGAGTCATATATATTTTCACAGAAGTACACTACTCATGTCTTCATTATGTATTAATATAATGGTATGTTGAATTAGTAAAATATTTTAAAATTCTTTTGTTTTTATTTTCAATATGATCAATACTGATAGGTATAAGCTACATTAAGAAAGCTCTTTGGAATCTTTAATAAAGAGAATTAAGGCAAGGGACTCTTAGACCAAAACCTTTGAGCTCAGAGTATAGGGCAGGATTCTCTTACATTTCCTTCTATTTAGGGTGATTCAGCTACTGAGGAAATCCTACATGTGGAAGTTGTTATGTTTAGATATTTTCTGTTAGAATGAGCTAAATTCTCTTTAGAAGATTCTTATAATCCTTTTCCTGGAGAATGACAAGGCTGCAATAATTCTGGAAACCACATAGGAAATCAACCTGGAAGAACTCAGCTTTCAATATGCCAAAGTTTGCTCAACTCCCCCTGTTTGTGTGAGATATCCCCATCTTCTGTGTGTGTTTCCCCTTAGTCCAGAAACCCATGCCCTATTCTTTCTGGAAACCAAATCTCTATCATTCTGCTATAGTGGGAGAGGGTCAGTAATGCAACATAATATGAGTGGAATCTAAGGATCTATGGCCTCGCATATGTGTTTAAACTAATCTTCTTCCTCATAGCATCCATTTGGAATCCTGCATTAGAAGGACCTGAATTCTTAGCCTTTTAAGCATCTGCTGTGTAAATGAGGTTACTTCTTGACTTCTCTATTGCCATTTTAGGATTTAGCTCTTTCACTTCTTCTAAGTAAGCTACCACTTGTCCATTTGCTTTCCACTTTCCAAAAAGCTGCTGTTATTTTTGTCTTCCATTTTCTCTTTGTCCTATGAGTTTATCTCATAAACAAATAAAGCCCATTTTAGATGTTTCTTCTGGAGCTTGCTAATCTATAGACAAATCGGTTGGGTGTGTTAAATGTGCTGTCTTTACATGGAACCAGTACCAATTTCCATATGGGTCCAGGCATGGGTCCAGTGTTTATTTTTATGAATGTTCCATTTTGAAGATTATTTTGAAGTAATTATGTTAAGTTCTGTTGCCAGAGTTGTCTTTTAGCACTCTTGCTTCATTTATTTTCAGCAAAGACAGATACATTGACAAGTCTAATAATAAAAATTCTCCCCAAGTTTTTATTTTTAGCATTAAGACCTTATATAGATATATTTGATTTCAGATAAGTTTATTTTAATTGAAGAAAGAGGAAGTAACAACTTTTATAATAGTCTTACAATGAAAAATGTTTTATTTCTTCAACTATTGGCATTAGATCAGTGTTGGCTCTGTCATTTTTTACAGGAAATTTCATCTCCTGTAGAAAATGATGTAAAAAAGCAGATAAGCTGAATACCCTATAGGAATATTTTTGATGATATTATTAACATTCATTAATATTAAGTGAAGTCTATAATTATCATGCTGTAAGTCATAGTCCTGTAGTATTTAAGGAGCCTCTCTCACTCGGGTTACTTGGAGACCATTTAAAGCACAATAAGTGCTAGAATCATTTTTAGAAAAATGACTAACTGAAATCTATCACTAGAAAATAACTGGCAATACTCCCTGACTTGGTGATAAGTCTTTAAAAAGAACTTTGCATTCTCTACATATTTAAATGGCTCAAGAAATGAGATTCTTCTCATATCAGGATGTTAGAGCCAGAATAGTCTGCCTCTGGAGATACATTTCTTAGTCTATAAATCACACCCACCCTAGGTTAGTGACAGTCTCTTCCTCCTTCACAGAGAGATTAATTTAGTTTCTGTGCTCTGGACCATAGAGTTTCTATACATGCCTGAGGCAATACAAACTGGAAGCAAGAAGGAAAAAAAAGTAGATGGTATTTTAGCATTAAGGATGCAGGGAAGGATTCTACTGTGACAATTCATTTTGTCATTTATCTGTTGTCACATACCTCTTGGTATTTATTGTAGATAATATTTACATTAATATTTCTATGTTGATTCTGGTCCATAATCATGGTTCTATAGTAATAATATGACGACTGACATCGAGCCAACAGAAGGAAGGAAATGTCAGTATACTTGAAAGAAGGCAGATTGCAGATTAGAAGTCAGAGATTTGAGTAAATTAACAGTAATAAAGAGTCATAAATAGGACCTGGAAGTTTGTGGTTAAAATCAATAGCACTCAAACTAAACTATTAAGTGAGTAGGGCTAAGGTGAGGCCTGGAATCACTATGTATCATTTATCCCTTAGGTGATTTTTATGGCGGTATTAGTTGATCATTTGAAGGTCCATTTTAGGGACTATTTTAGGCTATTATGATTCTGTTGAAATCCTTGGCTTTCAACTAACATGCAAGTATTATTAATACTGCAAGCATATGTGCATATTGCTTTGTTTTGTAAAGAGTAATGATTTTTGCTTTTGAAGTCATTTAGCTGCAAAAACACTTTTATTGTCAGTTATCAATTATTTCTCTGCAATCATTATTTATACTTGCATATTATTCAGAAGTTAAAATAAAACTAACCTATAAATTGTTTTCATGTGTAATTTTTAAAGGAATATTAAATTTGATAATTAAGGAAGCTCCATGATATGTTTTGCTGATATCTAATACAATTTTTATTAATTTAATATTTTTGCATTTTGTTTAATACTTTGGAGGCAATAACTCGTTTTAACATGTATTCAACTCTGAAAAGCTCATCGGTCCAAGGCCTAAAAATACAAGGCCCTAAAACTAGAACAGCTTGATACTAGTGCTGAAAACCTTTCACAGTATATTGCTAGGACTGCTTTTATTTGCTGATTAGTGCAAAATGAGGTACTATCTTTGTTTGCAGTACTATCTTTGTTATGTACCAACTCTTAAACAAAAGGGTGAGTTTCAATCAACATCATATAAATTGATGTAAATTCCCACAAATGAACAATAATTATAACACACATTATCATATAACCATCTCATCAGCAATAAAACCAATATGATCTTGATATTAAAATGTCTTGTGCTTTTTATAGAAAGATCAAAACTAAATTTAGATTAGTAAAAAACTCAAAAGATTTTTAAAAACTCATTTTTTTTTTTTAAATGCCACTTACAGTGGATAGAGTTTTCTATGTGGAAGAGAGGTACATAACTAAGGCTTTAATCCTTGCTTGACTAATATTGTTTTAATTGCTTTTTTACTAACTTCTCTTTAGATGACCTTAGGAATTGTAGGATTTTTAAATCTAGTGGTTATAATACCTCTGAGTATTAAGTTTTTATATCTGTATGTACTTTATATCTTAATAGGAACAGACACTTTCTGGACTGAAAAATAGACCAATTATTTACTGATAAAACATCAAAACATTTTATGCTGCTTCCCCAGGTCTCAGTCTCTCATGGGGTAACATGGTGAGGGCAAATGTCACCTGCATAGTGCGTTTGTCCCACAGGAGAGGTGCTCTAAAATCACAAATTTTGGAACTTATATAGGAACTACTTTAACAACTACTGAGAGAGGAAGAGAGAGAGGGAAGGAAGAGGGAGGGAAGGAAAGAGGGAGAATGGGAGAGAGAGAGAATGACCTCCTGAGAAGTTACTTTTAAGCTTTTGTTCCAGATCCATTGCCCATTGGACTATAAACAAATGGCTCCAGGGAAAATGAGCAAGTACATCTCTCCAGAGATCTTGATCTTTAACTTCCAAACTTGTTGCCATTCAGATGCTTTAACCCAGGATTGCTCATCTCTGTGCTCTAGGATCCCTGACCATGCAGAAACATGACACTAGCAATCACATGACACTAACAATCACATAACACAACTTATACAGCATGTGTGGTCCAGGCTTGAGATCCCAAATGTCACTTCTCATCTCATTTACTATGGACTTTTTTTCTAGCTCATGGAACTGAAACAGCAGCACCCAATAGTTGTATACCTATCTAGAGCTCCTAATATCATTTACCTTTAGCTATTGTTATAGGTTGAGTTGTGTCCCCTTCGAAATTCCTGTGTTGAAGTCCCAAGCCACTATTACCTCAGAATGTAAATATATTTGGAAGTAGAGCCTTTAAAGAGACAAAATGACATTATATACTTGAAGCCTGTTCAATGTTACTGTGTTTGGAGATAGGGCTTTGTAAAAGATGATTAAGTTAAATGAAGGTCATTAGGGTGGGCCTACTCCTATAGAACTGATGTCTTTGTAAAAAGAGATACTGAAGATGTGTGGTCACAGAAAAAACAGTATGAAGACACAGAGACATATAGATGACAGCAAGATGGCTGTCATCTGTAAGTCAAGGACTTGGGAGAAACCAAATCTGGTTTAACACCTTGATTTTGGACTTCGAGACTCTTAAAGTGTAAGAAAATATATTTCTGTTGTTTAAGCCACAAGTCAATGGTATTTTATGATGGCAAACAAGTACAGATACTTTTCATCCATAAGCATTCACTGAGCACTCACTTTATGTGAAGACAGGTAATTATTAGGGTAAGCGATACAAAGGTGCTGATTTTCATTTCATAGAAAATAAAGGGGAAAGGAGGCGGCCAGAAAATATTACTTACATGAGTGGGTCACATTAAGTAATTGAAATTCAGTCTTTTCTAACTCCTAATCCACTATATCTTTGTCTCTGGACTACTTATGAAGATTTTCCAAGTAATTAGAAGTGTTAGGTAATTAAATTATCTAGTTCTGTGTGACAAATTTGTAAAACTTTGTGGTTTATGAAAATTGTCATTTATTGTTTCATAATTCTATGAGTTGACTGGCTTACCTAGGTAGTTCTGCAGCTCCATGAGGAATAGCTGGGGTCTCTCATGCTTCACATTTCAGCTGGGAACTTGGCTGGTATTGGAACACGCATGATAGTCCCTCATCATTCAGCAATCTAGTTTGAACTTTCCAGTGTGGCAGCCGGCTTTCAAGGGAAAGCATTTTAAAAAGACAAGTCTTAATGTAAAAATATTTATCAAGCTCAGATTAGATCGCATTTGCTAATAATGTTCTATGGACTACGTGGATAAGTTTAGAGTCTATGAAGGAGCAGGTGACACAAAGGCAAGCATACCCCAAGAAGAACGCTCAAGATTGTTCTTGGATGTTTGTCCTAGGCATAAGGGAGACTCCCACAGTTCCAGGGAAGCTGACAAATGGAACATGTGTAACTGTGTAATTGCACCAGAAATTTACAGATCTCTATACTAATGTGCTACCATTACTATTTCTGTTCCTCTTTATAATTTACTTCTGTCCTCTACTGATCACTGTATGTGAATTTTCACTCTTTCTCTGCATATTTGAATTAAAAATTTATGTGATTGTTCAAACTAGTCATCATCTTATATCACTGTGTTTTGCAGAACTATGCTTAACCCCACCTAGGGTCATAAGCCTACACTGGTCTAGTTGGCTGTCAACAGAGGTGTAGGGGGTGTCAGATATTAAGAACATGTTGACTTTTTTGAAAAAGAAGGGAGGTCTTGAAAAGAAACCCTTAATAGGAGATGTGACAGATATTCTGAGTCTTGGCTCATCTATTTATTTATTTTGATTTACTGTATTGTTGTGTGTGTTTTTTGCTGACGTGGATACCTTAAAAATTGTCCCCTTTGGTTGTCTAAGAAGGCTAACCTCAATGAAAACCACATTTTTACTTTTCTAGCCTTCTTACAAATCCTTATGGAAGGGCTTAATAACACTGCCTTGATTTAGAGTCATCATTTACCCTGCTTTCTGGATATTGACATCCAAACTGAGTTGGTTTAAGGAAGTACTCTCTGGCACCAGACTTCAGGGAATCTTGACCCTACTTTGACTCCTATGTCTTTGAGGGCACAGACTTTTGAAATAAACCAGAACCATTCACAAAGTCTTGACATTCACAAGGGAAAATAAAATAGCCAAGAAAGCCAAAAATAGGAATAACACTATAACATATCATCACCATGAAGTATAACTGACACATTTAAATGAGCTCTTTGTTTCATTAAGAAGAGTCTTCATGCATGTGGAGACAAATAATATACTTTAAAGCTATGTTTAGCGGCAGATGCTCAGCAATTCTATCATTGCAGATCTATTACAGTTCCCTAAGCAGCTCACTTCTCACTCTTATACCCTCTGTAATGACTTTTTCATAGTTCATCTCTCTCCTTAAGCTCTCCATCTAGCCACACTCACCATTTTATTTATTAACTTTGCCTTATAGTTCACTGAAGAAAATGTAGGTCAGATATGTTTGCATCCTGACATCTCCAAATATGCTAATATGACTGAACCTTTATCCATCTCAACAATTCTGCATTCAAACTCACATGTACCCTACTAATTTTTAATTTTTAATTTTCATCATTTTAAGAACTTTTATTTCAAGAATAATCTCTTTCTATCAATTAATTTTCTTTCTCTCTATCGTAGCATTTTTTTCAGTGACTTAAAACAACACAGGTTTATATCTTGCTCATTACACATATTCATTGCAGGTAAGCCTGTGCCCTGTTCTACATTTTCTGACTTGAGGACTCAGGCTGATGTTGCAGTTACCATCTTGAATGTTGCCAGTCCCCTTTTCAGGGGGAAAAGAGAGCTCTAGTGAGTCTTACAATAAGAATTAAGTAGTCTGTCCCAGAAGGAAAGCATGTATCATTTTTTCAATTTCATTGACACTATATTACCCTTCAGTTAACATTCCATTATTCTCTATTGAAAATTTTTCCAAAATGTACACCACCACTCTTTTTAAAAAATAGAATATTTATTATTATTCTTGTTCACAATGCTGTATTCATTTTAGGATATTAAAATTTCATCTCAGTATGTATTTCACACTACAACCACCACCAGAGTTCTAGTGTTCTTTTATCACCGCATTTTCCCTACTTTCCTTTCCTCCTCGCTCCTTTACCCCACTGGAACCACAGTCTGGTGTTCTGTTAATTTTGTTGGGATTTGTATATTCACTTGTTTCATTTCATTATATTCCACAGATGAGTGAAACTATCCCGTATTTTGTATTTCTCTTTTTCTTTCTGATTTATTTCACTTAGCATGATCCTCTCTAGTTCCAATCAGATTGTTGCACAGGGCATGATTTTTAAATAGCTGCATAGAATCCCATTGTGTATATATACCTCACAGCTTCTTTATCCAGTAATCTCTTGATGGGTCTTTAGGTTGTTTCTATGCCTTGGTTATTGTGGATTGTGCTGCTCTGAACATAGAGGTACAGATTTTTCTTTTCTGTTTAGAGAGTTTTTTTATCCTTTGGGTATATGCCCAGGAGTGGGATTTCTAGATCAAATTGTAGATTCAACTTTGTTTGAGGTATATTTTTTCCAAAGAGGTTGCACCAATTTATATTCCCACCAACAGTGTAGGTGGGTTCCTTTTTCTCCACACCCGCTCCAATAGCTGCTATCATCAGTCTTTTTGATACAAGCCATTCTCATTGGTTCGATGGTATCTCATTGTGTGCATTTCTCTGATGAGTGATGGTAGAATATTTTTTCAGGTGTCTGTATGTCATCTGTGTATCTTCTTTGGATAGTTCTTTGATTCAGTTCTTCTGCCCATTTTTTGAGTGGTACATTTGCTTTTTCAATGTTGAGATGTATAAGCTCTTCATATATTTTGGAGATTAGCTCTTACCTGCTGTATGTTGTGTGAATATCTTCTCCAATTTTGCTTTAGTGGTGGTTTCTTTCTCTGTTCAGAAGCTTTTGGTTTAATATAGTCCACTTGTTTAGTTTTCCTCTGGCTTCTTTTGACATAGCTATTCCTTCTCCAATGACATCTTTGAAATTGAAATTGTGGATTTATTTCCCACATTTTCTTGTGAATGTTTTATGGTTTTGAGTCTTATGTCCAGGTCTTCGATCCATTTTGAGTTGTTTTTTTGTGTATGGTGCTAACAAGTAATGCAGTTTGTTTGTTTATTCCAGATTCTTTCTAGTTTTCCCAATACCATTTGGAGGATAGTCTTCCCTTTTTCCATTGTATGCTCTTGGTAACTTTGTCATAGATTAACTGTCCATATAGGTGTGGTCTTATTTCTGGACTCTCAGTTTGACTCCACTTATCTGTGTGACTGTTTTTGTTTCAGTACCACACTGTTTGATTGCTCTGTAGTATAGTTTGAAGTCAGGAAGTATGATTCCTCTGCTGTTCTTTTTATTCTTCAGAATTTCTTTGGCTTATGTGAGACCATTTGTGGCTCCATACAAACTTCAGTGTTGTTTGTTCCATTTTATTGAGAAATGTTCCTAGGAATATAATGGGAAGTACATTAAACCCATATATAGCTTTGGGAAGAATGGTCATCTTAGCTGTTAACTGTTCTGGTCTATGATCATTGAATGTTTTTCCATATCTTTGTGTCTTCTTCTGTTTCTTTTGTTAAGGTCCTATAGTTTGCATTGTAGAAGTTTTCCACCTCCTTTAATTTATTCCCACATGTTTGATCTTCATTGGTGTTATTATGAATGGTATTTTTTTCTTAGTTTCCTTCATTATTTGCTTATAGGAATGCTACTGATTTTTGTGTGTTGATTTGATACCCTGTCACTTTGCTGTATATATATTTTAGTGGAGTGTTAGGGTTTATCATGTCATCTTCAAATAATGATATTTTTATTTCTTTTTTTCCAATTTTGATTCCTTTAATGTGCTTTTCTTGCCTTATTTCTCTGGCCAAGTCTTCCAGAACTATGTTGAATAGTGGTGGTGATAGTGGACAACCAGATCTCAGGGGAAAAGCTCTCAGTTTCTCACCGTTGATCATGATGCTGGCTCTGTATTTGTTATATATTGCTTTTATTATGTTGAGGTATGTGCTTTCTATCCCTATTTTGTCAAGGGTTTTAAATCATGTATCAGCATTAAATTTTGTTAAATGCTTTTTTAAGCACCTATTGAGATGGCGATATGTTTTATTTATTTATTTTAAAGAAAAGGTATAGGCAGGAGTGAAGACAAGTAGGCAGGCAGCCAGGAAGAGAGAGGGAAAAGAAACATTTTATTTTATTTTTATTAAGTTGTTACACTGGTCGTTTCCCTCTGGACATGGGACTAGAACCCAGGGGTATGTGACTTGCTACTTCAGAGGTGATTGACCTAACTGCTATTCCACCAGCATGTGCTGATGATAGGGTTTTGAAACTCCTTTTTGTTGATGTGGTTTTTCACATTGATTGATTTGCATATGTTGAGCATCCTTGCATCCTTGGAAAAAATCCCACTTAATCGTGGTATATGATTTTGTTTTATGTGCTGTTGAATTCTACTTCCCAGGATTTTGTTGAGGATTTTGCATCTATATTCCTCAGCTTTATTGGTCTGTAGTTTAATATTTTTTGTGCTGTCTTTGTCTAATTTTTGAATCAGGGTAGTTTCGACCTCAGAGAATGAATTTGGGAGCTTACCCTCATCTTCATTTTTGTGGAAGAGTTTATGGAGGATGGAAATTAGATCTTTGAATGTTTGGTAAAATTTGCTAGTGAAGCCATCCAGACCTGGGCTCTTTTATTTCAGGAAATTTGTGATTCCCGCTTCAATTTCTGTGCTTGTGTTTCATCTGTCTGTGTCCTCCCTGTTGAGTTTTGGGAGTTTATAGAATTCTAAAAATCTTTAGATTTTTTTAATGATTGACAAATTTTTTAGCATATAAGTGTTCATAATTATCTCTCATCCTTCGTGTTTCTGCAATGTCAGTTGTATTCTTATCTCTTTAATTTCTGATTTTTGTTATTAGGGTTTTTACTCTCTCTTTCTAAGTGAGTCTAGGTAGGCATGTATCAATTTTGTTTATCTTTATTAAAAAGTCAGCCCTTGTATTCACTGATCATTTGGATAGTCCTTTTGTTTTCAATTTTATTTATTTATGCTCTAATGTCTACTGTTCCCATTCTTCTGTGTTTAGTTTTGTTATTGCCGTTCCAGTGTGTAATCCGATGTTTAATTCTAGTTCTCTCTTGGTTTTTGATGTGCTCTTATATGGTCATCGACTTTCCTCTCAGAACTGCTTTTATTGCATCCCAAATGTTCTGGAAAGTCTCTAAATTTAATAAGTCATTCCTAAATAAGTCTTGATTTCATCTTTAATTTTGTCGGTAATGTAGGATTTGTTCAGAGCATGTTGTTTCTCAATCCTTGTGATTCTTCTAATTTTGTTCTTGTGGTTTATTTTTAATTTCACCCAATTGTGGTCAGGGAAGATTCATTTTAGGTAAATCTTGCCAAATTTGCTGAGACTTGTTTTGTATCCCAGGATATTTTTCTGTCCTTGAATATGTTCCAGTATACTTGAGAAGAATGTATTCTTTTTTTGTTGTGGTAGAACATCCTATGTATGTCTATTAGGTTCATATGATCTATTGTGTCAATAAGGGCCCTTATTTCTTTGTTGATTTTTTTTGCCTGGCTTATCTATCTGTTGATGCAAATGGTGTGTTGTAGTCTCCTGATATTATTGTGTTGCAATCAATGTCTGCCTTTAGCTCTGTCAATATTTGTTTTGTATATTTAGGTGGTGCAGCGCTGGTTGATGATAGTTATTTCTTCTTGCTGGATTGCTTCCTTGATCTTAACGTGGTTTTCATCCTTCATTTTGATACCATTTTTAGTTGGGTTTGTCTTGCCTGATATTCATATTGCAGTTCCTAATTCCTTCTATCACTGTTGCTTTGTTATAATTTCCCATAGCCACTGAGTTTCAACCTATGCTTATCTTTGAATCTGATATGCATTTCTTATGACATAATATTGATGCGTTCTGCTTTTTAATCCACCTAGCCACTCTTAGTTTTTTGATTGGTGAGTGCAGTTAATTAGTTAGGTTTATGACTGAAATGTAGGGCTTTATTACTGTCTTTCGAGCCTTTGTTGTCTATTGGTTTCTCTTGTTTCATTTCCTTTTATTTATTTTTCCTTTGCATTTTTCAGTGCCTAGTGCCTCAGTTTTGACTTCTTCTCAGCTGTGTATCTCTTTAGAAGTGGGTTTTGTGCCCATCACCTGCATTGCCTCTAACTATACTGCTCTGTGATAGTCTTTTATGATTTGATGCTACATCATAATGATATATTTATAAAAAATTTGTGTTTTCCTCCCCCCATTAGGGTTTTGTTGTTGTTGCTGCTGTTCTCGCCTGTTCATCCAGTTTTTGGGTTTTTTTGGTTTTCTAGTTTATCACCATTTTCAAGGTTTGCTAAAACATCTGGTTTTCCTTATTGTAGGGCTACTTTCAAGATCTGCTGAATGGCAGACTTGGTGAGAGAAAAATCCATTAACTTTTGTTTGTCATTGATGACCATGATTTCTTCATCAAATTTGAATGATAGTTTTGCAGGGTAAAGTATTTTTGGCTGGTAGTTTTTGTTTTATAGTATTTTAAACATGTCATTCCACTCTCTCCTGGACTGTAAAGGTTTTGCGGAGAAGTTTGATGATAGCATGGTGAGTGTGCTTCTGTAGGTATTGTTTTTCTTTTCTTTTTTCTAGCAGCCTTGAGTAGTTTTTCTTTGTCATTGACTTTTGGTAGTTTTATAATTTATTTTTATTTTCATATTGAGAAATTTCAGTGTTCTCTCTGTCTAATGAATCTCTATGGCTACTTTTTGTAACAGATGTGGGAAATTCCCTGCTGTTACTTCTTTAAATTTGTTTTTATTCTCCTTTTTTTCTTCTTCTCACCTTTCAAGACATCTATTATCCTTATTTTTGTTCTTCTCATAGTGTCTATATTCCTAGGATATCCATAGAACTTTTCATTTTTTTTCAATTTTGTTTTTTTCATCTTCCATGACGGTCACATCTGTTATCTTGTCTTCAATTTTTGATATTTATTCCTCCATGATAATGACTATTTTTATGGAGCTTTCTATGCTTATTTCCAATTCTCTGACTGTACTTTTCACCTCTAGCATTTCTGCTAGGACTTCCCTCATAGCCTCAGTGTCTTTGGTGAAGTATTCCCCTTGATCTATCACTTTTTCCTTAGGTCTTCCAATGTCCATTGTATAGTTGTGTGTGTGTCCTGCATCTCATTTAGCTTTCTTATAGCTATTATTTTGAACTCTATCTGTTAGGTTGTCCCAATCAATATCCATGGAGTTATTCTCTGATGAGATCCTGGCATCTTTCTCTTTTTCAGCCATAGTGGTTTTTGGGATAACTTAAGATTTCTGTCATAGCTTTTTTCTCGACCTTGAATTTAGCTTTCCTTTTCTTTTGCTTTAGATTTCTTCCTTCCTGTATGATGATGTGGCAGGTGCCAGCCCCTTGATTTCGGTTGGGTTGGAGCCAGTTCTGCTCTCTAGGATGCCCTCTTGTAATGAGCCACTGATGCTGTTTCAGGTGGTGCTTTCGTTCTTCACAGCTCTTTAGCACGGGAAGATTCATAGTCTTCCCAGGTGCAGTCTGCTCTACACAAAGACCAGAACTTTCCTTTGATGGACATGACAGGGATCTCTTTCCCTGCAGCTGTTCAGCTGATGATCAAGTTTATAGATCACTCCTGAGTGATCTGCAGCACTCCAAGGCAGAACACAGTGTTCTGTAACCGGAGTTGAGGGGATGGCACTCACTGATCCCAACTCTCTGGTGCCCCAGTTATATGTTTTCTGATCTTTTGTTCTGGGTGGAGGCAACATTATTTCTGCAGATCCTGAGGCCTAGCAGGCATTTGTTCCTGGAAGTGGCAGGTTGGGGTCAGGGCTCGAGAGCTCATAGGTTCACAGTACCTGAGGCCTAGGGTGGATAGGTTTTAGTTTGTGCTGGTGTGGGGGACAGGGGTCTGGGATACCTAAAGCCTCCCATGCAATGGTTCCCAACTGTGGTAGGGAAGGTCCAAATGTTGGTGGGGGATGAGTCCATGGGACCTGAAGCCTGGTGTGTGTGGCACATCACTCTTGGTTCACATCTTTTTTCATTCTTCAACACATTTCATTCTTGCTTCTTCCCTATATAATGAAACTCTTTTTTTCATCTAAACTTACCAGTTACTTCCATTTGTCAAAATCCTTATATTTCTTATTTTGTATGATCCATCAATAACTCTCATTGAAGTTTATTTTTCATCTTTAAGGCCATCTCTTTGGTTCATCGGAGAGTCTGTCTCCTTTTCCTATCTCCTACCAAACTTCAGTATTGGAATTTTATAAAACACAGTGTAGAAATATAGTCTGTCTCTTGTTCTCTCCAAGATAATTTCATTCATTACCAGGCCTTTAGATAAAATGTGTATTTTGACAGACCTCGACTTATCTTCATTAAAGACATCTCCTTGATGTTGTGCATCTTCACTTAATATTTCACATTGACTTTAAATATTTCATTTTTCATCTACAGTCAAATATTTCAGAAATCCACTCCCTCCTCTCCCTGTCAAGATGTTCCTCCTGCAATCTTCTCCAGCTTAATAACTAACCTACTCAGTTGATCCAGCTGGAATCTTGGGAATACCTCAAGCCACATTTATTTAATTTGAATTTATGCTAAGCATTTATTATATAAGCTTAGAATCAAGTATCATTCAAAATGCATTTAGAATACTTTAAAAGCAGTGAATCAAACCTGCATAATAAATAGTGAATTAAGTGACAAAAGACATACTTTTTTAATGGTTACTGAAATTGATACTTATCCAACTTTTCCCCTTTGATCAGGAACTGAATCATTCATATCCAATCCTATTTTTAACATGCTTCTTGGTAGAAATGGCAGGTTCATAAGCTTATTTGTGGATTCACCTATATAAATGTTTCGCTAGTACAGATATTCTATTCCTTTGATAGAATTGAGAGAAATAAGTTTTACCTTCTCTTTGTTTTTTTACAAATTTTCTAGAATCATTGTATTATAACATTATATGTGTTTAACCTGTGCATCATTGTGAATCAACAGCTGTATATAATATATTAGCTTTACCACTACCTTATATTTCAAGTGACTTATTGATATCTATAAATGGCATATTAGGAAAAGAATAAGTGTCAAATAAGTACAATGGTAAAGAAGGTCAAAGTCCAGTCATTTAAAAAAAAATATTTTCACCAAATCTGTTTATTTGCCCATTGGGAAGAGTACACATTATTAATTACAGATATAAAGCCATCTAGGGGGTTTATCTATTGGAACACCTGTCCTAGTTTGACTTAGATAATATGTTGCCTCTGAATTATTTTGAAGACTTGGACTATTTACACCAAAAAAAAAAAAAAAAGGACAAAAACAAAAGCATCTTAGCTCTGCAAGATCTTGGCAAAGATTTTGTCATAATGACACCAGAGTTGGTATGTCTTTACTTTTTAAATATTTAGAGATTAAAATAATAAACATTATTTATAATTTAGTTTTGAATTCTCTTTCAATAATAATGACAAAAATTTACAAATTTATTATATTAAAATTTTTTAACTTCAGTACTTATCTTTTATACAATGTGTAAGATGCCTTCTTTTCTATTTAATTTTGAAGAACTTTTTATTTTAAAAAATAATTGTAAAGGTAATTTTCCTAAGTAAATTCTCCCTCTTCAGTATTCTATCCATTAAAATTTAGAATTTAGTTCTAGAATTTTAGCAAGCATTTTAGTTTAGTAAACATTTATTGAACACTTCCTATGTAGCTGGCACAAGGTCAGCATTAATGGTGTGCATTTTACAGCCCACCTGCTGGCTTACTTGAAGCATTGCTAATTTTTAGCAAGTCTTTCAAAATGAATTCAGCTGAAGCATTTTTTGCAGTCAGTCTCAATATAGCTCCCTTCCATGGCAGGCTTATTATATTTACCATTTCTATTTTAGCAGGGTCAAGATCTGTGAAAGGGCTGGTATTTTATCCTATTTGCAAGCTAATAGATTATCCTGTTAACTGTTTTATGGATGTTAGGAGAAGACATGAGGCTCTTATGTCAGTTACAAAGGACTTTATTACTTAAAACACATCAAGTGGCATGAACAGATTTTATGCCTATTTTCTAAGACAGTGCTCACAAAGTATTCTGAAAAGGGACAGATGATATTTGTACACGAGTGTGTTAAAACCCTAGGACTAGAGAACCCCAAACTTTTAAAATGAGAAGTAATCTTACTTGTCCCTTGCTCCAGAGGACAAAATTATTTCCATCTCTCATTTGTTTCCACACAAAGATCTTTGAAAAGATAGCCTATAACAAAGGGTAGTTTGTGCTTTTGTTTGTAAGACACAGAAACACAGAGGAAGGACCAGTGAAAATTGTCTTCCAACAAACAGAATACTTTTTCTCTAATAGTATGGACTTAAGTTTAGGATTTAATCCTCTTCAGGTTCTTCTATATTCTTCAGAAAATGGGAAGATAATTGAAATTGTGCTTTAATAGATTAATCAATCAAGTTATTTTGTATATAACTAGGAAACAATTTTAGCAACTAATTTAAGGTGAAATGATAAACTTAATAATTAGTTTTCAGTTGGTGCACCATGGGTATTAGATTGGGGCCAGGTAATTTTTGAGTACTTAAGGA
Organism: Solenodon paradoxus; assembly: GCA_004363575.1. NCBI lineage: Eukaryota > Metazoa > Chordata > Mammalia > Eulipotyphla > Solenodontidae > Solenodon > Solenodon paradoxus. The sequence goes on along the minus strand of RJWH01001799.1, from coordinate 153,704 downwards.
AATTAATCAGCATAAGCCATTTTAACAGGTTCGATTATTCTTTTTGACTAGTGCTGCTGTTAAATGCAGATCTCAGTCCTGTTCTCTTTTACAGTTGTCAAGTATATATAGCAACTAATTATAATATATAGCAAATAATATATAGCAACTAATATAAAGCACACATATATTTGGTTTTACTTTTATTATAAACATTTTCAATATATGAAATATATGAATATATTCAATATATGAATATATTCAATATATGAATATATGAAATATATGAATATATTCAATATATGAATATATGAAAATGTAGAGGAAAAAGTATAATAAACCATGTATCACCCAGTTTAATCAATTATCAACTGTTGGCCAACTTTATTTTATTGCTATCTCTTTCCCATTCCTTGCTTCCCTAAATTATTTATAGAAATCTTAGATATTCTATCACTTATTTGTGTTTTGTCTTAAGAGAAGGCACTTTTGCTCTTACCCCTTTTTGCCCATTATATTCTGTTACATTTATATTGGTGTCTATCCTTTTCTGAAACTTGATGCACGTATTGTACATTTGAATTTTGTTTGGGAACTTGACGCACATACTCTATTATAGTTTTTGTTTTATTTTTATTATTTTATATTAATCGCTTGGTATTAAACCCCAATATGGAAATCCTAATATGATCAAATTTGGGCAGTGAGGCTGAGCTTTAATTTTCCTTCTGATAAAGACAAATATTCTACTTTTTGTAATTTCCTTTTAACTCAGAAAATATATTCTTAATTCTTTCAGCATGTTCACTTATGATATACACGGCCATCAAATTCTCTTAGACTTACTGGGACATCTTGTACATCTGCAAATTTCTATAACCTCCCTTAACTAATCATTCCATCCCAGTAATGAATTTCTCTTTTTGTATTCTTCTGAGCTTTTCTAGTTATTCTACAACTGGAAACTAGTTGCCAGATGATAAAAGTAGAGGTCAGGGTCCAAAGTAGAACTAGTCCCATACTCTATAAAGAAGAAGGTCTGTCTGTTAGAAAGAAAGCAATGCTTGGTAGAACACTTTCCATAAATTTCTCAGAAGTACAAAGGGTTTCCTTTAACTTAATAGCATTCTGCTGGGAGACAACATGCGTTTTGCAGTTTAGGGGCTCATTCTTAACATACGTGCATTATCTTACATTTGTGGTTATAATGTGGTGATGGTATTGGCCCACATTGACTAGACAATTTCACTGTGAATAGGATGGGAGATGATAATGACAAAAAGGAATCAGTTTTCCTTTAGGCAGAAGGTTGTTGATTGTATCAATCGACATAAGCTAATTCTATGTATAGAACAAATTTCTCACAGATTAGACTTGCTAGAAAGAGGAACTAACCCAGGAAGGAAAAAAAATCAGTGTTTTGGCAAGAGGTTGGAAGTTCAGTATGTAGAGATGGAGTGATAACAATTTAAGACTATCTGTCTTAGGAAATCATATCCACTTTAGGGAGAGAAATAGTCATTGCTGCTGAATACTAGTGTGATGCCACTAGCATGTAGTCACTGTAAGATCCAGAACAAAACAAAACAAAACAAAAAACACTTTCGAATTGTCTTGTTAGTGTTTTTTGGGGTTTTGTTTGTTTGTTTGTTTTTAAGGAAGGAAAAAGAAGAGGAAGCAATTTTATTTATTTGTGTACTTTACTGGATTTTTCACCCCTGGTCCTGAACCACAAATCTAGGTCCAAGGGCTTTACATGGTCCACAGTCCAACTGTCTCAGCTGCCCCTTGTTAATGATATTTATTCCTGTTGTTGGTTGTATAGCTCCTATTAGATATTGGAATTTCTTTCTTATGAAGCACACCAACAGTGTTTAATGGTGATCTGGTCACTAAAGAAGTCCCCTCACACCCACTATTTTCACACATAGTATCATAGAATTTTTATTGAGAAAATTCCAAACAAGGTTGTTTTGCATTTTACACTGTAGTAGCACTTACCGATTCCGTTTTAATTTCTTCTTATACCACTTCAGGTAGGAATTTTAAAAAGATTATATTTGTCCATGCTGACATCTTTGGTAATATGTAGTCCACAGTATACCTGTTGTGCATGTACCATGTGATAACAATTTTTCTTTGCTGCACATCACACAGAATATTTTGAAGATGGACATTTTACATAAAAGACAATGATTGCCATTTAGTCTTATATGTGAAAATTTTATCTTTTATCCTTTGACAGGGAAACAACAATATCTTTATATAGACTATTAAAAGATTCCATTTTGGAGAGTACCAGCAGTGTTTCTCAAATAGCTTCTAATAATACTAAAGAGGAAAGAACAGTGCACTGAATCATAGTCTTGCACTGTTATACAATTGCTTAAGGTCAGTTACATAAGAAAATGGACAAATAAGGCAAAAGCAAACTATTGCATTTGTGAAAAAAGTCAAGGTACATAGAATGGAAATGGCAGTGGGTTAAGAGCTGGCTGCACTCAGGATCTTATTCATCAATGATCAGACTTTTAGGTTCCTCAATGCAGTCATCTTTTTTAGCTTACTTATAGTTTATGATTACAGATAAAATGAGAGGAGAATAATTTCCAATAATTCATCTTATCAATTTAATAAGGCCTTACTAGATCTGAAGATCTTGAAAATATGACTTTTAGGGACTAAGTGTGGAAAGCTCAGATGTTAACAGATCAGTACTGATAATCCCATTTTCTACCAACCGTTCATAGAGAGAGGGCTGCTGGGGCAGAATAGAGACATCACTGAATTTAAATTAAGACATCTGGGTTTGAGTACCTTACTAATGTCTGAATTTCAGTTTTCCTTCTTTTATAAAATGTGGAAAGTTTTACCTGTCCATATCAGAAGCTTCTTAAGAAAGTAAAAAGAGGTAATACATGTTAAAGTGCTTTATAACTGAGGAGTAGTAAACAAATATAAAAATGCTACAATTCCGGAATTGTATTAAATGAGGCACACACATAGTAGTATCCCAGGAGGAAATGTCATGGGACAGTCAAGGATTTTGACATTCTTTTCTAAATCCTGCCCTTGAGCATTTTCATCTCAGTTGCTTAAAGGGATTATGGAATATGCATATGAGTGTTTTGTTTTTTTTTTCTTTAGTGATTTCTATACACTTTTTAAAAGATAATAGCAATTTACTCACTTTTCTAGCTCTACACTAACCCGAAAGAAAAAGTTCTGATCCTTTGTCCTCTAAGCACCAAATATAGACTGCCACATATGCATTTCATCAAACTATCAAGACTTTCTGTTATATTAAAGTCACTTATTTTGTTTAGAATTTATGAGTATTAGAAAAAAGTTATCAAGAAGTTCTTGATTCCAACAATTCTTTATTAACCCTTCTTTTATTTGTAAATATCTGGACCCAGTGTAAGGATCAAAAAGTAAGACCATTATACAAGGCACATATTCAACTTCCATCTTTTGAAGGTTAGTATATTGAGTTATTGCACTGAATAATGAGGACTTGACCTTTGAGCTTAAAGCTGTATCTGGCAATTATCTGGAGAATGCAGATAATTAGTGGTATGTTACAAACAAGAGTCCAGTTACTAATGACCACTTAAGTATTCATGTAGGAAATATTTCGCCTGAATTATACTGATAATTACAGCCGTCCTTTATTTGACTTTGCATGTATAAAACAAACACTGCTTAAGTTTTATCTAGACATCAGAACCATGTTGTGGAGTGTACAGCTTTTATGCACTTTAAGGCATTGGACTATTTGGTCTTTGAGGGTTTACAAAATGGACCTACTCTGGATTTATTTAATCTTTAATCTTTAATCTTCCTTGAAAAGCTATAATAGAATCAAAAGAGATTGACTTTTGATCTCAGCCCTGTTCTAAATCTAGTTGCAAATTTGCATCATGGGTTTCACGTTACTGAGCTAAATCATTTTGGCTTTTGCCAGGTCAAAATATTAATATGGGTGCTTCCTGAATTGGTGCATAAGTAATTTAATGAACACAAATTAATATAAACACAGAGGGATCATTTCTGGTTCCACCAAGAGCTGAATTTCCCAATAAAGAACTTGTGATTACACTGTGACTAAACTGATATGTGCTTTCAAAGAATACAGATCTCAACAGGTCATGTCATTCCACTACATTTGTATGTGTTAGGAAACTGTCATTGTTGTTTAGACCCAAGAATGGGAGCAGGCAGTTTTGCCACTTTTATCGCCATTCCAAGTTTCCACTGGGAAAGAGGGACTACAATATTAACATCCTGCCATAGGGGTATCAGCAAGGGATAGCAAGAGAGGCAAGATGATAGGAAAGGAAAGGTTTGGGCTTTGAATCCTGGTTTCATTATTTACTGCATATGATATAACTCTACTGGGCTTCCTTTTGCTCTCTAAAAAGGAGACATGATACTTTTGTAAGACAAATATAACAGAGGTAAAGTACCTGAGGCCATACTTGACTTAGAAATGGTAGCCAATATAAATGTCTTCTCCTCTTCTTTAACAGGACACTGGACAAAGAGAAAAAGGGATACTTGACACAGTAGCTGAGCTTTATTCCATCCCCTTAAGGAATGTAAAACCCTCATTCTGTCTGAGAAGAATGGACTCTTGGATCCGGGTTTGAGTCCTCCTGCTGGGTCCCCTACAGCCCTTTTGCTCCACTGCTCATTTCAATTTGCAACTGGGTAACAGATGACATTAGGGCATGTCACAGGAAGTGAGGTGCCCCTATAAAAATGGCTGCATTGTACACAATTCTGTCTCCTAGGAAAGGATCCTCTGTAATTTCTGCCCCCAAATATGCAGTGTCTCAAAGAAAACTCAAGGGACTTCATAGGAATGGATGATTTTTGTGTTTGGCATCATCTTGCATCTCTTCATGGCCCCACTTCCAGCACAGTTTGTGCTATTATGGGTAACTTAAAGTCACTCAAATGCTGCAAAATGACTTCAAAGGCTTTCAAAAAATCTTGGCTCTCACCACCCCCAAATACTTTCAGTTTCATCTGGTTTTAGGTAGGAAAGCAAACTGATTGAATGCAATCTCTATTCAACTCAGCAGACATTTAGTGTTGTTTGTCTTTGGGATTATGGTTGGTAAGGGCAAAGTATATCCTTTGCCTTTAAATGCACTACAATCCAGGGATGGCAGAGCCTTAGGTGAAAAGAACTACTGTATCATTATGAGTCAAGTACGGCTAGAAAGAAGGAAGATGCCAGGGGACCAGGCTTGGAGCTTTCCAATAATATTCCCAGGAGGGCAGTTTTAACATCTTTACATTATGGATCAGGAAAATCTATAAGGCGATTTTGAATATAATAACATACCTCTAAAAGTATTATTTCCTTTGCTTACATTGCTGCATGATTTTCAGGATATTGACTTCACACCTCAAACGCTATGTATATCACACCACAGTTAACTTTTTCACTCCCTATGGAGAACAGAGAAAGGAATGAATGACTTGCTCTATGTGGAGACTAGACTAGTTCACAGACGTAGCTTTTGACGTTCAGCCTTAAATGACAATGCCTTACTTACCATTAACATTCATTAAATTACCATTCTCCTTTTAAAATGCTCATAAATGCCACATCAAGAGGATGAGAGGATGAGATATACCAGATAAAGGGAGAAGTCTTCCTGTCAGTTAACCTTAGCTCATTTGCTCTTGAGAATTACCATTACTAGAGTTTTTGCCCCTTATCTATACTACCCGCTGTGACCAGAGAGTAAAAAGGAATCATTGGCTTGGCTCCTCTTTGCTCAGGAAAACAAGTTGAAAGTTATAAAACTTTACAAAATTTAAATGGAAGATGAGTAAAATGCAGGGAGTTTAAGCACATAGTAGATTACCTAGTGTTGATTTTCCAAATCTACTATAGTTTCTTAAATTTCTAGGATGTCCCTCTTTTGACTGGTGCCCCCATTTTTCTGTTTCTAGGGGGCAATAGGAGCTTACTTCTAAGTAATGTTCTAAACACACAGACCCAACCTCCCAATGTCTTCTAATACTTTTCCATTAGCTCACCCCATCTCTTAAAAATCCTCCCAACATTTGTTTCAGCAGAGTTGAGCTTGGTCTTGCTCCTCCATTGTAATAGTCTTAATAACTGTGTAAGACTATTACACTATTTACACTAAAGACTATGCTTGTTTAACTCTACCTGATGCAATATTTCTTTGACAGCACACACGTAACAGTGACCTGTAATTCCAGGTGAAAGAAATTGAAAGTATAAAATCATTACATAAAGTTTACAAAAAAGATATTTTCCACTTATGAAATTAAAATGCAGCATGATTGAGTTCTTGGTAGAATATAGAATGAAAATCCTTTATGTAAACTTCTCAGGGTGGCACAAACACAATGAGCTTTGAAACTGTGAAGGAATAGTGTTACTTCAGAAACCATGTCACCCGTTTCTGAAGTAAATAGTCTTTAGTCATAAGAGTGAAAATTTTATTCATTGCTTTTCAATTTTGCAGTCACAGATGGACAAACCAAGGAATACTTAATTATGATTGTAGAATAAAATATAAATGTTTTCAACCTTGACAGCATAGAACATGGAAAAGTCAAAGGGAAGGAGAGAGGCAGGAAAGATTATATGAATAGAGCTGATGAAAATGGAAGATTACGCATCTTATTAAAGGCTAAAAGAGTGATCTAATGAGAATGAGAATGGGAAGAGGATGAATAATTTTAAACCTATTAAACATTTAGTTACAAGAGCAGTTGATAATTTCTGAAGCTTATAAATAATGGGTAATCTACATGTAGTAGTTAAAATGTAGGTTATGCATTTGAAAACAAAGAGGACTAAACTCAGAAACATTTAAAAGTCACAGCCACTGGCAAGGAGATGGGGGAAGGGTAATAAAAATAGTGTGTTGGGAGACTTTTAATATAAAAATTTCTGCGTATTTAACTTTTAACCATACTACTTATTATTTTGATAAAACATTATATTGTGTATGCCGTCTCAAAGTCTGCCATATACTGTGTCATTTTTTTTCTAGAAAAGCTGCACTAGTATAGTCTCCAAATCCCTAGGCCCTGGTCTCCTTTGACCAGGTCCTCTCTCTGTGATTCTTTTTCTGATTCTTATTCAGTGAGTTAGGTTCTTTTCTGCCCCACCCCCACCCCATAACCTCCCTTTCTTCAGCAAACAAAGGACCGCCCAGGTACCAGAATGTACCCTTCTTAGAAGGCATCAGTGTATTACAAATAACAAAAAGCAACAAAACATTCCAGAACTAAAATTCCTTGTTACAATTTTCTTTTTTGTTTTCTGTTACAACTTGAAAATTCATGATAATCCTTGGAGTATTCGATGAAGACTCATAGGCTGCTCCTCTGACCTCAATCTCTTTTCTTAACATCCTCTTTTCTTTAAGCTGAATTGTCTCCAAATTTTCAACTCTTTGTCATATGCTTCTTTAAACTGTTTGTCCTACTCTAGTAGCTTTTCTATCCTGCTCTCCTTTGAAAAAGCTTCCTTCTGTTTTCTAATGTTCTATTTAAATATTTTCTTCCAATGCAGAACAGAAAGCTCCTGCTATTATTACTACACAACTAGGAGGGACATTACAGACAAAGCCCTTTCTTGGATTCAGACATTGGATATTTTATTATAAAATTAATTAAAAATTCTCATTTTTTTATGGCTAAACTTGTAATACTCTGCTAATTGTAGTGGCCTATATGATTGCTTATTGGAGAAAGCTGTCTCCTGGTGAATGCTTATTGGGTTAGTGTATATTATGCGCTTATTATTCCTTAATTCCTATTAAATCTTAATTTTGTGGGTCAAATGAATATTTTCTTGTTTAAAGAATGTTTTATGTAAGAAGAGCAATAGAAAGCTTAATTTTACAAAATAATACTACTTCTTAACCTTTGTCCTGTATCACTTCATTGACTAATAATATTTATATTTCTATTCTTTTTCTAAGCTCCAATTTTTCATAATAAACAGCACTGAGGGTCTACTCCACTTAAGCATTATAGCTTGGTTGGAAATTGGAAGAGCAGCAGGTGATAACACATCATGGATTCAGAGAAAAATGAGACTCATTTGCCAAATTAGTCAATTGATAAAGTGAAAGACATTCTCTAGGCTACATCATCCCTTTCGCTTCTAACATTCAATCAATCTATCATCTCCAAGTCCTCATTTTCATTGTCTCAGCTTTGGAACTCTGCCAAGCCATGCCATTCCTTCCAAGTAAGCCACATACATGGAAGCTATTACAAAAAGTCACCTGCAAAAAATGAATCCTCCTCTAGGCAGTTACTGACTTCCAATTTCCTTCAATGTTCTTTGCTTTACACTTTTGATCTTAGATCCTCAGTGCTTTACACCAAGTTGCATTGTTTTATCCCAGATGATGACAACTACTTATCTGCATTCTCATTTTGTCCTAACTCAACTTCCCCAAAAGTTTCAACTCTCTCCATTTTCCCTAGTTTGGAGGTCTCTCAAAGATGTGGAGAGTCAATTTGCTTCCACTCGTTGTGAGAAGGAGGGCTGGGTCAAATTTCTTCAACAACAATCTCCCTTAATGACCACATTCCCTCTTTAACAGATCACTTTCTTCCTTTCAAACTTTGGAGTTATTGTTAGTCCATTTATTATTCCCCTCTCATTCACTCCTACACCCACTGTATCCTCACTTTTGTATTGTCATTACATTTATTTATTTTTTTACCAAGATGACCAGTGAATAATTACACTGTTCATATCTTCAAAGGAGGTGGCCAAATCCATAATTACTTGACTGTGTCCAGAATTAAACATTCCCCCTTGAATAAACAGATATATTCCTCTTCTTTTCCTCTTAGTTCTCTCATGACTCTTTCTTATCTTTCTTAGGATTCATTTCCTTTACTTGCTTCTGGGATCCCTTCTAGGATCTTTTCCTTTCTAGATCTACAAACTATTGTTGCAAAGTAACCAACCAGATTAGAGAGACACACCAGAGTTAAGGAGAATTTAAGAGAAGTTTATTAGCTGGCGGCTGTACGGGGAGAACACCACCCAAACCATACAGCCCCAGTGTACGCAGCTCAGGGTTTATATAGGCACATAGCTCCCGGGTGGTCGCTTACAGACACAGAACAAAAGCAGTTAATCTTTTTGACAGGAGTAACCTTGGTTTTGCAAATTCCCATATATGTGACATTTTTAACATTTTTCCATTATCTGAGGTCTCCATTTGCACAAACAGCTTGGCCAGCCAGGCACCAGGAACATTTTGCAGTTAAGCTAGAGAATTGTTACTTTGTTTCACTACACCTAGAAGGCCATTTTAGCCATTTCTAAGACCATTGTCAACTCTTGTCCACTTGCCCAAACTTTTCCCTTGAGTTCTAGGTATAAATATTATTGCTCATGTTTGTTGGCACCGCTACCCAATTGTCAAATCACATACTGTGAAATGAATCTATTTTCTTTAAATGTTAAATTAAATCAAAGTCATCTATTTTAGAAGGACCACTATAAATATTTCTAGGAATTTTTAAAATTAATGTTAAATTAAAATCTTAGAATTAGTATTAGAAACATATAAATTAATGAACAATACATGAAAATAATGTGAGATATTACATATTAAACATTTTATGCCAGGAACTATTTTAAGTTCTCCAGATGCATATAATCAATGAATCTTTAGAACCACTGTAAAAGACAGTACTTTTACAAATAAAGAATCTGAAACACAGATAATAATTTATTTTCCAAGTCACAAAGAAAGAAAATGGTTTAGCTCTTGAGTGTCAGCTCTGATGTCAGGGCCAAGGTTTTGATCACCAGCTTTTACTCCCTTTCAAGGAGAACTCTGAGAAACCATAGGAAGTTGTTAATGAAATGTTAAGAGACATTAGGAAAAAGATTAAATAGATGATTAGATTAAATGACTCTCTTTGAAGACGGAGAGAGGAAAGAACTCTGAATCCAGAAAAAGATGAAAATATAAGGAAAATTCAATACAAAGCAAAAATCCTTATATTACAATCAACTGAAACATCATAGCATAGATTTAGGTTATGATTAAATCAGTCATCAATAAGTTTCCTTCTTAGGAAATTGCTAATTGTGTTTACAATCAAATATATAAAATGTATGTATCTAGAAGGTATTAATGATAAAAGTATCAGTCAATAATATCTGTTGTAGTGGTGTATTGTATGTTGGGTACAACCAGATTTTTTTTCATAATCACTAGATAATTGTATTTCTTCTGCTGTGAATTGCCTACACATATTGGATATATTGGCAATGGTTGGAAAGCTCTATAATATAAAATAAATAGTAAACTATAGCAAGAAATTTTATAAGTATAGGTAATTAGAAAGACTACTTCAAATGGGCTCTTGTACTGTAAACAACCATCCTGATTAGCGCAGAACTGGACATACTATGTTCTGGGAAACTTCCAAGTCCCTGGAAAATGATGGTGGTTGGTCACAGCTAGATTAGGTTTCATGACTTGTAGTTATAAAATTATAAATTCTGGAAAACTTCTGAGCCTTCTTAATCTCACTCTTCTCATCTATGAATGAATCATTTGACACCTAATAAGGCTTGTGGAGCCCTTAAGTCAAAGCAGGCATGCCATTGAGTTTTGAGGTCTGGAGGGACCCCAAAAGTGGCTCTCCTGTGTTCTAACAACACACAAAACTCATGACACTCATTACACTAATACTAGTGTGTATTGCCTGTTTTACTCTTCTAGTTTGTGATCAATAAATGCATATTGGATTTAAAAAAATGGGTCAGAGAGAGAATTCTTGGAATAGAAAAATGGTCAAAACATTTACATACTTCCCTGTTCTCCTCCATCACTCCTGTCCCTCAATATGATCGTCTGTATCACTCCCCACTCTATGAAATACTTCCAGTTTGCCATTGCTACTCTAGATAGGAGAAAGAATAGGAGATGATATGGTTGTATAACAACCCATGGGTCTGTGGCTGGGAAATTGTGGGGGTGGGCAGGGCATAACAGCCTTGTTATGAGGTATATTTATACCAGCTTTGCTATTACTTCTAAGAATGAAGTATAATAGAAGCACTTATTTTTCATATTCTTTGAAACCTATTGGATGATAGTACTTTGTAGAGATGATGGTGTCCTTTTAAATATTTATTTTTCCACACCTCCTTTTCCTTATTTTGTAAAACCATTCAGTATTCCTAATCATTAAGAGGGGGTATAGTGGTGGAAGCTGATTGCATAATTTTAGAAGGAAAGAAATGGCTTATTTTAAGTGAACATTAAAGCTAGGATTTGTATAATGTGTTTTAAAATTAGAGGGTTGAAGCTGTGCATGAACATGTAAAGCAATGATAGCAGTAATTTTCACAGATGTCATGTGAAATGAAGCAAGGATGTTGATGCAGAACACAGTTTCAGTGACTTAAATATATTTCTTATATTCAGAATTGAAAACCTGGGTATAGTGTTACTATCTCTGCAGAGGCAGTATGACTAAGAATTTATTTATCCTAAATTATAGAATACTAATAGTTATACATTTTAAGAATTCACATGTGAGGATTTTGATCAAAGAGACTGCATGTGCTTCATAAATCTTTTTTAAACTACTTCCTAGCTTAATGCTTTTATTTTTCTTTGGCAGTAGAAGCCTCATTTTTTGGGCACTCTATAAATATCCACTGTCATTAAGAATAGTTTTAAGAGTTTACACTTATTGTAGAGTTTTTATACCACACACTGCAAAGTACATCAAAGAAATACAAGCCATATAGTCTAGATGCACATGTATTTGGTTGGAAGTAGAAGAGTCAGTTTAAAGCAAAGGATTCATTATGGATGTCCTAGGTTATCTCCTGGCACTCAGACACCTAAAATCAGCAGATTTCAAGCAAGTCTGATTCTGAAATATGCTCAGTCATGTCAAAAAAGGATGCTGTTAGTCACAAAGAGCAAGTGAGAGTGACTCAGTGTAGAGCCACCAACACAACCAGAACACACGGGCTCTGACAAGCAAGCACACACTGCAAATGTGAAACTCCTGGGTTTGAGTCCATTTCATGTCTTACCACATGAACATTAAAAAAATAATAATTATTGTTTTTTATTTCCCCAAAGAGGTTCTTTTTTTTTTTTTTTTAAATCTCTGAAGAACATTTAGCTTAAATAAAATGTTATTCCCTGCACATGGCTTCCTACAGCAAGGACTGTGAAATCATCAAGTGCAATTATTATTATTTTTCAGCATTGTGGCCTATTGTTGTAGGAGTCTGTTCACACATTTTAATAAAAACACCTCACCCTCAGAATATCTCATAACTCCATGGCCCAAGATAAAATAAGACATTTCAGTTCATTGGGAATTTCTGATCATCTAAGGAGGCAAATGATTAATCCAAAATTCTAAACAAACAATAAAGTGAATTTCCCAACTAAACTGTCTGAAGGTTTTGCCTTGTCTGCATTCATCGTGTTTGTGTATTGCAGACACTTTGCTGTGCATGCATTGACTGCTCCCATGTTCCCTCACTAGGGATCCCTTTTCGGAGTGCTCCAGTCTTAAAAGCTGCTTCTTCAGAATTTCCCAAGGAAAGGGTTCTGACCAATCCATAATCTTCTTCATGAATTAGAAGAATTTGTTAATGCTTGTGTGTTGTCTGACAGCCGTTGCTGGCATAGTGATCTGTACTTGAAATCTATCAGTGAGCAAAACAAATAATTGTAGGAACTTGGAAGATATTAGTAAATATAAAAACCACACTTTCCCTCAAGGCACTTACATTCTAGCATAGAAGACAAACATGAATAATAAAGGTGATACATAATAAGTTATATATTATTTTAGAAAGTGCTATGGAAAGGAAAAATGGAGCAAGATAAAGAGGATTAGAGCAGGCAGGGTGGAGATTTCAATTTAAAATAAGGTGATCTGTGTCTAGCTCATTGAGCAAGTGATTTTTAGAACAAAGACCTGAAGACCTTGACGAAGTTAGCCATCCTAGGAAAGAAGGATCACAGGCACAGAGGGCAGTGAGTGCAAAGTTCCTGTGGTGGGATTGTCCTGGAATGTACCGGGACAGTGAGGAAGCCAGTGTGACTTGAACAGAGTGAGCCAGCAGGACAGAGGCAGGATAGGGATCAGAGACAGGATGGGGTTTGAGATGAAATACTATGGGCCTTGTAGAGATACTATGGGTTGGATTGTGTCCCCCAAATTCATATGTTGAACCCCTAATACTTCAGAATGTGACCTTATTTGGAAATAGAATCATTGCCAATGTGGTACATTAAGATGAGGTCAAACTGGAGTTAGGATTTGTCCCCCTAATCCAGTATGACTGGTGACTGATGTCCTTATAGAAAGGGGAAATTTGGAGCCAGATAGACATGGAAGTTTCTCCAGGTGATGGTGAAGGCACAGACTGGGGTGATGTTTCTCTAAGCCAAGGAACAGTAAAGATTGTCAGAAGACCACCAGTAACTAGGGGAAGGCCACAGAGAAGATTCTCCCTCATAACCCAGAATTATGAGGCAGTTGATCTATGATGTTGCAGTCACCCAGTTTGTGAAGCTTTTGTTATGATGGCTCTAGTAAGCTAATACCTAGGTCTTGGGAGGATGTTGTCTTTTAGTAAAAGAGGGGAGGCATTGCAGAGTTTGGAGCAAAAGAAGGACATAGTATGACAGATCTGAAAAGTGTAGTTCTGGATGCCATGAAAAGAGACTGTCACAAAGTGAAAGAGGGATCATATAAGTCATAATACATTGTCAGAGTCAGAGATGATTCATACCAGTGTTTGAGTGAGAACTGGTTAGATGCTGGACATACTTGGGTTATGAGAGAACAAAACAGTCAAGCATGATACAATGTTTTGAACTTAAAATACTGGAAGTGTGGGTTTCCATTCACAGAGAAGAGACGGATAAAGTTGGAGTATGTTTTTGTTTAGTTTTGGAGGGAGGAAGTCACAGTTTCAATTTTAGATATTTGACGTGGGATATTTTCATGTTATTTACTGAAAGCACAGCATCATAACATTATAAAGGCTTAAGGTATACACAAACACTCAAGTGAAACTCTTAGCAAGTTGTAGCATAAAATGAATTCATATCCATGAATGTCTCTGAAAGATACTAATAAAAGATAAAAATTCTTTAATAAAATGCAAGAAAGTCAAAGTTGACACTGACTAATTTATCATTATCTAGTGGATTAGATGGATACCATAGCAATAAGGGGTTAGATATACATAAGATGCTATGTCGCTACAAGATAGACTTTAATTAGAAATTTCACAAAAACATTTCTGTTCTTAAGGCCTATCTGTTACTTTACATAACATACATTTTTTTATGCTGTCTGTATATTAAAATGAGTTGAAGGTGTCTGTTGAGAGGAGTTAGTCATAAGAACTGTGACTGCAATGCTCTGTTTACTGTGGTAGATAACTTTTCCTAGCGCAGGTTCCTCTTTAGCATTCTATATATTTAGTAGTAGAATGGCTTACATCTCTGTTCAGCTTAAATTAATTATGCTGAATATTCTAATTTAATGCCCCCACCCTCGTGAAAAATCAATATCCATGAGCTGTTAGTCCCAACCTTATTTTCAGGAGTCCATTAGCATGCAAACGAAAAGGAGTGATCCCTGGCCTGATATTTTAAGAATTGGGTGGCTTTCAAAAATAGTTTGTTTTGACTTTTTAGAAACAGTAACATTCAAGACAAACTCTCAAGTGTCAGCAGCACTTTTAGGTATTTTGAGAGCTGTTTTCTTGTGAGCAATGGCGAAGAAGGCAGTAGTTTGGGGGTAGATGAAGAACTGGTGGTCCGTAAGAACCCTTGGAGTGGCAAGCAGCCAGCTGGGTCGGAGGCTGCGGATGTGGGCGTGTTGGGAAGTGTGAGGGAAGGCGGTGTGAAGAACAAGTGGAGATAGTAGAAAATGTTCTAGAAGGCAGAAGAAGCAAGCAAGAAGTGAAAAACAAATGCTGAGGGAAATTATCTTGTATATTGAATGGCCTTATACCTTAGAGTGTTTGAAATTTAATATGTTTTATTGGCCTAAAAATGAGAAAGATTATATTATGATTAAGATAAATGTGTCAAACATTTTTCAGCATCTCTTATGTCCTAGATATGTTTGAAAGGATTAGGATCTGATATTTTAGGGTCACCGTATAGCCTACTAGACTAAGTTTGTAAATTTTATTTTCATTGTAAAGTTCTTCAATTTTTGATGGACTTGCGGGTGGGTGACAGCATTGAGTTGAGGATGCCTATAGTAGATTCCCTCAGAACTGAAGCCCATCCTGCTAGACTGGGTGGGTGACAGCCTAGTGACATTCTCCCTCAAGAGCTCCTGTACCTCTCTGTGTCTTTGCTATATATCACCGAAATTCCTCCTTTTTGAGTTTCTATAGGAAGTACTTCCTCACAGAACAAATAGTTGCTTAGTGCATAGCAAGCAATTGGATGAATCAGAATGTAATATAGTAATAGCAAGAGTGGTGAAGGACAAACTCAAGAGATCATGAAAGGCAGGACATCGTAGAAAAAAAATATATTTTAGCATGATAATGAAAATATGAGTCAGAACTACTGAAGACTGTTGATTGTTCTTCCTTGAAAAAAGTGTAACAGCAGCTTGCATTTACTTAGAGCTAATGTTAGGCATTGTCCTATGCATTTATGTGCTTTCATTTACCTTATCCTTGTAAATATGATTTGAATTAGATCATAATCTTACTTACATATGGAGAAACAAAGACACAGAGTATTTAAGTAATTCACTTAAGGTCACAGCCTGGCGGTGGGGGATTTGTGGTATGAACTGAAGGAAGGAGTCACGTGTACCAGGTTTGGTAGTCAGAGTAGCCCTCATGCAAAATGATGAATGATTTGTGCCATATGCATGACTGATACTCTGTTTATTTGTCATAAGGCTGCTGTGATGAGTGATCTGAGTTTCACTGAAAAGCAAAAATTTACAAAACACTGACTTTCTTAGAGCAAGTAACAGCCTTTGTAGCATTCACAGTGTGTTTAGTCAGCTTCTAGGATGTGGCTTAAGGATGGATGGATAAGAGGTCTTTTGATGACAAGTTATGAAGGACTTCATAGACCACATTTCTCACTTGACTGGCAGAATCACGTTGACACTCAGAGCAAGAAATAAAGGGAAGAATAGATGATTTTATTTAAATTTCATCTCAACTGAAATATTTTCTTCAATAAAATTTTTCAAAAATAAAATGCTTTCAGAAAATGTAAATGAATAGAAGTAAAACTTTGAAGATGCATCTTGGTAGAGGGATTTAAAGGAGGCCGGCAAGAAAGAGATACTAAAAATTTAAGTTAGCAGGCACTTTTGGTAAATCGTTATATTTTGTTTCCCTGCAAGACCCAAAAGCATAACAACCACAATGAAATGATTCACAGGATGTAGAGATTAGATGAGAATCAATACATTTATTACCCACATGATCTTTGTTCCACAGTTGATGTTATAAAAGAAAAAGTTTGGTGATTCTATCTTTTAAGAATCTAAGACAATCTGATCATGACACCTTATCATCTTGATAGTTTCTAAAATTGTCTATCCTTACAGCAATATCAAATAAAAATTTGAAATCAGTAAGAGTTAAAATAGGATCATTTTATCAAAAGGGAAAATAGGATTCCAGTGTGGATAAATGCTGTAGTTCATTCTACCTGATCAATCAAGAACAAGGTTGTAAACTGAGTCCGACCTGCGGAATAGTCAGCTGGGGTCAGGAGATCCACCTAGAACGGATGAAAGGGGTGGGACAAGAGGTGCGAAAAATGACAGCAAGACAACGAATTCTGATCAAGCTGCAAAATTTTATTAAAATGGAGGGACTTATATAGAAAGGGAAAAGAAGGGAAGTAGTTCTGATAGGTGGCCCCTGTGCATGTC